>CM033110.1:12224879-12259139 GCA_019321725.1 Paulownia fortunei
GTAGCCTGTATACCACTCGCAAGTCTTGCTCCATTGCCCGACACCATAAAGTGTAGATTGAGCACTATATATAGCAGCAGCAGCCAGAAAGGATGGTGGATGCTTGAGCATTTCGTATTCCACTAGACAAAGCTCAATCAAGAAGAAAGAGAGTAGCTCAAGCTGTTACAAAACCAACCAAAAAAAGAGAAAAAACACAATAATCTCTTTAAGTAATTCTTTTCAAGGGAATGTTTTTATAAACACATTAAGATGGTAAATGAACTTAGATCAACCTTCCTATCAGATTGAGCAGCCTTGAGGAATCTTCTCATGAAAACATAAGGAGTTGGAACAGACATATTAAACTGCAAAGTGTTTAGCATCAACCTCTCCTGGGGAAAAAGAGGGAGAAAAGTGTTGGCTTTGAGAAGGAAAAAAAAAAAGCGCAAATTGAATGAATTATTGTGATTGTTATATCGATGGCTACCATTTCAAGTATTTCTTTCCTCGTATAAGCTTTGTCCGAAATAAAAACCAAATCATCCACGACAGGAACAGAAACTTCCTCATATTTGCATGCCAAAAGCATGGCAACCAGACCGACGAGCTGCAGCTTTTTTCTCACCATAGATTGCTTTGCTAAGAATCGATCAATTAGATTTACTGTTAGAAACAATGTCTCATCCCGAAGTTCAAATTTGTGGTGAACCTGTTGATTATTGTCAAAAATAAAAAAATGATAAGTTTCTACTAAATTTAGAAGTTAATGTTGAAATTGAAATTACGCCTTTCACGACCTATTGTGACCATTATAAATTTATTGCTAACCTCTATGAGCCAGTCAATAAGAATGGCCCTCATTCTTTCGTTGATGTCAAACTGCTGTACCATATATCCTGGTGAAACACAGCTGGAACTCTGCATCCAACCCAATGGCAATATATGTGTTGAATATGGCCTTTTTGGTGCATTTAACCAATTCAAATTAACTAAAAATCTGTCACACGGCCATTGTTATGGTTTAGCAAAATATATTGTTCATTGTTAGTAGAATCTCCGACTTTCAACCTTTAACATTAACTGAATGCATCAGACAGCTTTTCATTAAGTTAATGCCACTGCTTACTCAATCTGAACATAAATTGTGTACAAAATTTAACAGATCATTGCATTTTATTATGGCCCTAAAAATATGGAGGAGCTGTAAAGAAAATCAGGATAATCAGATTCATTCTTAAACTGCCTATATAATGCAAACTTTTACAGGATGAGTTCAAATTCAAATACAAAGTCTATTTTGAACTTTTTAAACTTCAGCGACAGTCTTCAGTTTTTAATAATAGAAGCTTTTTATACTTCAGATTGCACATCAAAGTATGACCCAACAAAAAAACAAAGCCCACTCAAAGCTCATATGCTAATTAGAAAGTCCTATTTTACTGATATTAGACAAGTTCTTTAACATTATTCATCACATACATTTTCTAGTCAATTCAGAATAATAAGATTACAAATGGCAATTGTCAATAAATTAAAATTTATAATATTGACGATCTGCATATAAGTTTCATAGAGATCAAGCCAATTCATGTCCCTCTCTTGGATATGCTACAAGAATCGATAGTAATTGCGATTGCTGTAAGTACGAATTGTTAGGAGATCCATCTCTTACCTCCATTTTCTTGTAGTAAACATATAGATCTTCGACATAGTCAGCAACAGCAAGTGGATCCTTTGCATCACTTCCGTCGATGTCCACTACAGTCTCTTCAAATATGTCTTCCATTTCAACCTCCTTCTACAAGGTGTTATTTTATAAAATCACACATTTGGCCAATACCCCAAGGACTACTCAGACAGAAAGAAGAGGTGAAAACTACATACCATTTGATGTTTTTCAGTCATTTCAAACTCTAATTGTTCCAAAGACATGGGCACAGGCTGGTCTTTAGCTTCCCCACGATCCTCTGCATCTGTTAGAGGAATATCCTCCCAAACAGTGAACTCATTGGCTGATGTCTTTGGTTTCTTTGCTTCCTGGGTTAATTTCAGAGTACAAAAACATCAATTTTACAATCTTGCTAGAGTTATGCATGAAATTTCTATGCCTAATACATAGTTTTCTGATATGGGAATTCAAGCTTTATCTCTAGTTCTAAATTATTTCCATTCGAATTTGAGTAAATGCTTTGTGAATTCTAGTTAAAGGATTCAAACCCGACTAAGGATTCAAAAACTAGTATAGAAGAAGAGAGCTATTACCTCCGGAGAGGGATGCTGTGAGACTGCCATTTGCGCAGCATATTTCCTTAAAAAATCAAGAAATTCACATCAGAAAAATGAGAAAGTAGGAGATCATGAAAAAATTCGAAGTGAACGAAACTTTATTCTCATACAGGGAAATTATTTCAAATGAAGGACCATTATCTGACCTTGTGATTGGCCTATGTGTTGGTATTGGAGCATTCTTATCACAAATCCCATTGGACCTGAGATTCAAAATGTAACAAACAAATACTTTCTCAGCCAGAATATAACCAAAAAAAAAAAAAATTGATAAATATTTGAACGTGTGAGTAAGATTTGTACTCTGGATAGCCTCTCTTGTTAACAACACAAGGGTGCGGATTAGACCCTCCTAAATTGTGATTAATCACACTTAGAGCTCTTCTGTTGGGTCTGATCTCAGCTCCAAACTTCCTCCCACCCATTTCTGGCCCACCTTTCATTTTTCAAAAGCAAAAAAACATGAAATCATTTTAGAAAAGCTAGAAACTTTTCGGCTGATTTTAATCTCAAAAGCCACATTGCAGCTAAAGATATAACCCACCTTGTACATTTGTGGGTCTAATCTGAACAGGATTGTTCTCGGATATAACCATTTTTTTTCGGGGGATTTATCTGAAGAAAAAAAAGAATCACCAAACCAGAATTATATTTCCAAAGAAAGCTCTCTTCCTTCACCAGACCCACTGCCAAAACAGTCACGGCATGTAGAAGAAGAGCAAGAAGGGAGAGTGCATCTAACGATGGTGGAATGAGCAGAGACTGAAGGGTATTTGTGCAGTGGAAACAAACAGTGCGCTGCTTTTATTCTATTTTTGTTTTTCTTTTCAAATCTAACGGCTAGTGAAGGGTTGCCGTTGGATTATTGCAATTGAGGAAAGAAAGACTTTGTAGGGCGTGGGGGGAGGCACAACGGTCACCTGGGTGGGCACGTGGCACGTGGCAATGGAGACGTTGCTTTCAAATTGTTTTTGAAAACATTGGTTGTTGTTGTCTGGTTTTGGTTTGTTTTAATTATTGTTTTGGAGTTTGCAGTTTAGATGGTAATAATAACAAGGCTCTGAGTGAGGCGCTCTTCCCCACTCTGGGCTTTTTGACTAGTGACTAGGGCTCTACTTATTCAATTAATTAATAAACCCATAAATGTGCACAAAAAAGTACCAAATCAATTTCGTTATAAAATTAGTCTGTCAAATAATTTTATTTGTAACATGTTTAATAATGGTGGGTTTTTCATTTCTGATTTGGATTAGTGTAAGTTCAATGCATTGATAAAATAAAAAGCAGTAAACATGAGTAGATTATATATATAAATATATATCACATTATATACAGGTGTGTATAGGTTTATGGGGCGACAATGATAGATTTTAATTATTGAACTGACCATAACATGGAGGGTTCCAAATTAATAAAATGCTATCTATAAAAGAATAATTAAAATCGATGAGTTTCAAGTGTATTGGCTCGATTGGAACAAATGGATTGGATGGAGTTGATTTATGTACAGTAGCCACTAAATTGGAAGAGAAGTGAATCACTGAAGCAAAGCGCAGGAATAAAATAGTAAGAGGAAAATTTTTAATGCATTGAAGTAGTCTGAAAAAGTATAGAAAGTGCCTCAATTTGCCATTTATAGATTTAAATAAAAGTAAAATAAATTATACTCCTTTCGTCCCATATTTTGTTCTTTTTTCACTTACGGCAAAATATAGGAATTAATAAGTAAAAATTTCTCAAACATATGATGGAATATCATTGTCTCAAATACAGTATTACATAAAATGATTGAGATATTTAAATTTCATATTATTAAATAGATAAATAATGCATTTCTCCTATATATTATTCTTCATAAGAATAAGAATACTCGAAATGGAAAATAACAGGAATAATCCTAAATTATTATAAGCCTAATGTACTTAATGAATTGTACAAAATATAACTCAAGTAATGACCATTAAAGTGCATTATTTAGAGTATTAGGTTATTTGAAAAAAATCAAGAAATATGCATTACACTATGAAAAATATCCATTAATTATTGAAAGATATAATAATCTAAAAATGGATTTCAAACACTAATAAATTCAACTCAACTAGTGGTTATGTATTTCCTGTTGGTGGTGGTGCTATATCGTGGAAATCTTCTAAATAAACTTGTATAACATGTTCCACTATGAAATCTAAGCTTATAGCTTTAGAAAAAGTTGGAGAAAAAGCGGAATGGTTAAAACATTTCATAGAGAGATTTTAATATGATGAAAATAGGTGCCAACAATATACATTCATTGCAATAGTCAAGCAACTACTGCTACAACACTAAATATTATATATAACAATAAATCACAACATGTATGTCATATACATAATATAATTGGGTAGATATTCTCTAATAGACTATATTAATTAATTTGTAAAATTAAAGGATAACCTCGCAGATCAGTTTACTTAGAGTTATCAAGAGAGTAAATAAACTAGATATCGAATGAAATAGGTTTAAAGCCTAAAGATTGAATGAGTTATCTTAATGGAAACCTAACCTAGCTACAGTAGATCCCACTGACCAGGTTCAACAGGAAAACTAGTTATGAATGACTCAATGGACATCACTTAGGAATTTAATTCCTCCCCATTTCTATAATACAAAATAGTATAACCTATAAAGTGGTTAAGGATAAACTTTGCTTTAATGATGCCTATATCTTGTAAAAAATACAAGTGGAGTATGGTATGATGCTTTTTATAGGATGCCACCTATATGAGTGTGAACATAGCCAATTTTACAAGAATTTATGTTAGGCGAATTCTATAAAACACTTGCAGAACCAAAGAGAGTTTAAGGCCAAAACAATGAATACAATAGATAATCAAATTTAATAAGAGAGGTAATGTATGGAGTTTATTAATTGGGCTTGCAATAATGGTTGACAGTTCAAAACTTAGAGTTTATTGATTAACCAAGTGAGTTTGATAAGCTTTTACCAGAAAAGTTCTGATCGAAAGCTACTTATCTCAATACACTTTCTTTCAAATAGAATTCTTCTTTTTTTTAGTTTTATATCGACTTCTTCTATTTATGTGGGAGATTGTAGGAATTACGGGGTAAAATTTGTGTATGAATGGTAAGAGATTTCAAGCTTTAAAAGAGTGTCTTTTAAGTGTGGGGAGATATCCCACATTGAAAAAGTGAAGCAAATTTATCTTGCATATATAGGAGCTCTCCTTATGGTGCACGTTAGTGGACTTTTGGCTAGTTTTAGCTAGTCTCAAGGAGTTATGAGGATGATTCGAAGCACTACCTGAACCTGCACATGCGCGCGAACATGTACTCACGCGCATGTCGCAAAGATTGCAATGAGCGCATTAGAGGCACACTTAAATTTTTTAGAAATAGAATTAGCATGTGGTGGAGTGGCTCGGCTATAACTCGACGAAATGATAGATAGCTCAACGTGTTGGTGATGTTGCAAACTTATCCAAGTGGCTTGCATAGCATGACACCATGCATTAAGTTATGAGTGGACGTGATTGTACTCACGGGTACTGACGAGGTGTGACCACAAGGTTGTAATTAGTCCTTAACACTGGCATGATATGAATGAATAAATGCATTCGTCTGATTGACAGAGGTGCATGGTAAAGTTGTGGACCTTCGTAGAGGGATGTGATCTAAACAACTAGATTGCGGCTAGATCTCAAGAGATGTGATAGCTCAATGTGTCAATGATGTGGTGAATTCATCCAAGTGGCACCCGCATTGAGTTTTGAGTGGACGCGACTATACACACGGTTGCTGACAAGGCGTGACCAAAAGGCTGTGATTGGTTCTTAACACTAATGGGGTGTGAGTGAATGGACACATCTATCCAATTAGCATAGGTACATGGCAAGGTTATGAATCTTTATAGATAGATGAGATATAAACTACTAGATCATGGCTAGATCTCAAGAGATGTGATCCGGTAGTCCACATCGATTTGGATAAAGAGACACGACTACTTGTGATTGGACCCCCTCATTCCATTTAATTCACTCAAATCTTCTCCATATCCTGCTAAATAATTTTTAATTATTTCTCAAGCTCTCTTTGATTTTTTAAGAAAGAATACAATAAAGTATTTAGTTTGTCTCACAAGATTAGTGTAGTTTTGTACTAATCTTATAAAAAAATGCTATATTTTAGGAGACAGACATTGACGATCTCATAACACCAGTGCAAAGACGAAATTTATCTTAAGCAGATTTACTTTATACATACCTCACTTCATTCAATTATAGTAATTTTCCAAATCTCCATGCAACATACTTCAATAACACATTCAGTTCGACTTGATTAATTTACATCATCAACATAAAGTTAATCGCAATGAATATATCAAGTCAAAAGTACTATGCACGAAAGATTGATCACTAATTACTGTATTTATGCATTAATTCTGAAAACTGATTACAGAGAAAACAAAAACAAAAGACAAAAATCCAAAAAAAAAAAAGATAAAAGGGACACACTTGATAATTATGTTTGATTTCAGGAACTTAATTTAATGTATTGAAGTTTAAATTGTTAACTTTTATGTCTAAACTTATGTAAAGTTAATTACAAATGAATATATCAAATAAAAAATGATGTATGATGAAAATAGATTGAACTACTTTTTCGAATTGAACTTAGCCACATAAATGATATTTTTACTCTTTCTCTAGTCGATGTATAGGTGTGCTTCTCCTCTAGCAAACATAGGTTGTATTGGAATATTATTATTTTTTTCTTTTGTTTTAGTTGGACATTGTTTGTCTATGATTATGTCAAGTGATTTAGAAAATCTAGGAATATGAGTATTATGTTCTTATTCAATAGTTTTCTTCTACTTAATCTCTAATAGAATTTTATTATTTTCTAACTAATATTTTTTCGTTATTAAGTAAGTGATGTGCCACAAAATAAACCTACCAAAAAATGTAGAATAAAACCACAAACCTCGACCAGTTGACAAAATGTAGATTGAGGTATGCTCGCTCTGAAATTATATTGGTTTCACCTGCAAAGCATTGGAGAAGGCCCAATATAGTCACTCCGTAGCTTAAGTCAGTCACTCAACTTTCACTCAATATCAATGACAAAATGTGTATTCAGAATAATGGAAGTGAACTTTTTTCTTGGGGGGCGTAAAGCTTATATTTATAGAATAACTTTATCCGAGGTAAAAGAGAAATTTTGCACATATTTTGTTATAATTGCCTAGTGGACATGTCACCAGTCTAGTTATTTACCCTAGATAATATTTCTTATCATTATCCATAGATAACTATCACCAGTCTAATTATTTACCCTAGATAATATTCCCTGTTATTATCCATAGATAATTATTTGGTTTTTTTATTTTGTGTTAATCACTAAATCATCTTCAACTCTTATATCGGTCTTTACTATTCTCTCCCGAGCTGACCAGATCAGGTCGGCTCGACATATACCTCATTATATCTTATTATTCTCTCTTGAGCTGATCAGATCAGGTCGGCTCGACATATACCTCATCATATCTTATTATTATCTCCAAGCTGGCCAGATAGGTTGATCTAACATCTTTCTACACTGTCGTCTACTAACTCTTCTGAGCTGACCCGATCAAGTCGGCTCACCATGGGTATCAGATCATAAGAAGATCTGACTTTCCTTACTTTGGTCTCATGAGCCTCCAGAGTAGGCATTCTGTTTATCCCTCTAGCACCCATGGGTCACCAAAGCACTGAATCCACTAATTTTGGGGCCCATATATGCTCATAGCAAAGCAGGCCTAATCCATTCCATATCAGTTAGTCCCCCCTACTCTAGCTGATCTAGGTTTTGATTAGGTAGAGTAAAAAACAGTCTCCATAATTTGCCAATAAGTTAATTGGTCCATCTCCTAATCTCTTTCGAGAATAGCTGTATGGAAAGGACCTATCATATTACTTATACTGACACTAGGGTTTTCCACCAATAATGACTTCACTAGTTTCAATGCTTTTTCAAAAAGACAATTACTATCTAGTGGGAACTCCTCTTATACATACGTGTCCCACATCATAAATATGATCATCAGTTATTTGAAGGGATCAATCTAAACCTTCTATGATGATTTTTAATCAATGGTCCTGATGTGCCAGATGTTTAAACTTCTCCCGTACTACCCATAAAAGGGAAACATCCTCCATCCCCTTAACACTTTTCACTTCCCTACATTTTTTAGCAAGAGAAGCCCTAACTCTTATCAAGGATTTCCTCCAATGATATTTCTAGCACCATTCTGATGAGTTTTCTGTCTCCATTTCCTACCATAAAGGTACTATTTTTTGCCTTCTTATTTTACTTCTTCTCAACTACTCTTTGATTTTTTCCTTCTTGTTCTTCTCTCTCTCTTTGGTTTGCGTATGATAGTAATATAGCTAGAAAATTCTTAAAGTCCCATCAGGCGATGGATGTTGAAGAAAGTCAAATATCCACATCTCCAAATGAGACGACTTCTAAAAGTCAGATCGATCTATCTGAACGAATAGGAGAATTGCACAAGGAGATGAAAAAGATAAAAAAGAATATGGCTAGAAAGGCATTAATTCAAAAGAAGGGAAACCTATTCTCTGAAGAAGTGATGGCTAATAAGCTACCCCCCAGTTTTAGGCCATTAAGTTATGAATATGATGGGACTACTAATCTGTAGGAGCATGTGTGCCGATTTAAGAACTTATCTTTGCTTCACTATTATTCCGATGGGGTGAAATACAGGGTATTCTTGACTATATTGACTAAATCAGCTTAGCAATAGTTTAGTTAACTCCCCACAAATTCTATCAATTTATTTAAAGAGTTCAGCTTGGTGTTTTTACACTAGATTTCTAGTGCTAAAAAGCATCAAAAGAACACTCTGATACTTTTTAGCATTAGACAAAAAGAGAATGAAGCATTGTAGAGTGATATCAAAAGGTTCACTTCTGCTACTTTAGAAGTGCTCTCTGCTAGGAAGACTTGCTCAGTAATGTGTTGGTACATAGACTGTAGGATGGAGAGCTTTTTAGGTCAATAGCAAAAAATCCTGCTAAAAGTTTTGATGACTTGTTATCTAGAGCTGAGAAGTACATCAACATGGAAGAAGCACAAAAGATGGAAAGGGACGAGGGAGGTAATAAGAAGAAAGATATGAAGAAAAGGGATGAGAGAAAGTTGGGGTTCGTTCCCCCCAACAAGGGAGGATCGGATAGGAAATGGGGACCTCTGTTGCGTTATGATAGGTATACACCATTAGCAATACCTCATTAACATATTTTGATAACTGCAGAGGGGCATCCCACTTTACAATAACCTAGGACTTATTCGGGCCCCCAAAGAATGCTAAGTCACAGAAGTTATGCAGGTTTTATAATGATTATGGGCATCATACAGATGATTGTTACCATTTGAAAGATGATATTGAAAGAATAATCCTGGTCGGACATTTAGAGAAATTTGTTTATAGAGATTGGGAGCAGCCCTAATGATAGAAAAGAAAAGGCCAAGAGCGGCAACCTGGAGGAAGGGAGGAGTTGGAAGGAGATATAGAGGAGGCTGAACCTAGAGACCGCCCGGATCAAATCCACTCGTTTTCCATCTCCGTTCAATTATTGTGTTTTTTTTGTAAACTGGGCTATTCTTGTTAGTTATCACGATAGTCGATTACGACAGTAACAATTCTATGGGTTCATCTAATATCCATATTTTTCCATCCCTGTACGATTTTAAGAATAAAATATCGTCATCTCCTGAACCTAGTATTTTATCCCACTCTGGTAATGAGGTATCCAGGCCTCAAAACCCATCATCATCTTCATCCGAGCAGGCTGAGTCCCCACAGTACTATTTTACTGCGCTGTGAGTAATGTGATTTTTGTGGTTTTGCAATCTTTTGCCGAACTAGCAAATTTAGACAGGTAATCTGCCTTGCCATTCTCTGCCCTGGAATCTAATGTATTTTCCAACTCCCGAACTTAACTTTTAGAGTTGCCACCTACTCAGCAATTTTTTCATTCTTTCCTCTGTAATCTCATAATGCCCTTCAGTCCGTTAGGTTACCAACCTAGAATCGGAGTAGGCAGCTATGTGTCTAGCCCCCACTTCTAACTCTATTTTAAGTCCTTGGACCAAGGCCTCATACTCAGCTTCGTTGTTTAATGCCTTGAAATTAAATTTTATTACGAACTCCATATCGTCTTCTTTTGGGTTGGTCAACATGATTCTTGCACCACAGCCTGTCTTGGTAGATGACACATCGACATACAGTACCCATTTTCTCCCTTCCATCATAGGCCTGGTCATTTCCTGTATAAAATCTGCTAAAACTTGAGCTTTAATAGTATAACGCGTCTGATACTCCACATCATATTCTCCCATTTTTGTAGCCCACTTTATCATTCTTCTAGAAGTATATAGCTTGCCCAAGGTCTGTTTCAAGGTCATATTAGTATGAACAACAATTTAATGTGATAAATAGTAAGGCCTTAGTCTTCTCGCTATAATAACCAAAGCTAACCCTACTTTTTTCAGAATATCTCTGCTCAACTTCTCTCGGCAATTTACTAACATAATAAATAGGCTTCTAGTGAGCCCCCTCCTCTCAGTAATTTACTAATATAATAAATAAGCTTCTGCTGAGCCTCCTCATCTCACAGTAGTACCGAACTGACCGAGTGTTCCCCTACCAACAAATAGACATATAATTTTTCTCCAAGGATAAGCTTGATAAGCAAAGGAAGCTCAGCCAAGAAATCCTTCAATTGTTCAAAAGCCTTTTGACATTCTTCTATCCACTGCAAGTTGCACCCATTCCTCAAAATTCCAAGGAAAAGAAAACTCCTTTTAGCCGATCTTGAGATAAATCGACTCAGTACTACTATCTTTCCTATCAAAGATTGCATATCCCTCATCCTATAAGGTGATTTCACATACGACACCGCCCTAACTTTCTCAGGGTTAACTTCAACTCCCCTTTTTATAACCATGTACCTTAGAAATTTTTCTAGAGTAACTCCAAATGAGCATTTAGTTGGGTTCAGCTTCATCCCATAAGGTGATTTCATATCCAACATTGCCCTAACTTTCTCGGGGTTAACTTCAACTACCTTTTCTGTAACCATATATCCTAGAAATTTTTTCGACCTAACTCCAAATGAACATTTAGTCAGGTTTAGCTTCATGCCATATTTCCTCAATTCTCTTGACCATCATGTCATCCATATATACCTCCATATTCCTTTCCAATTAGTTTCTGAACATCACGTCCACTAATCTTTGGTATGTGGCCACTACATTTTTCAATCCACAAGGCATAACTACATAATAGTAAGTACCAACGAAAATAACAAAACCTACCCTTTTTTGGTCGTCGGGGTCCAAAAGAATTTGATATCCTTGAGATGCATCCATCATACTAAGCAACTCACACCTTAAGGTGGAATCTATGAACTCATCTACCTATGGCAAAGGATAATGTTCCTTAGGACATGCTTTGTTTAGGTCTCTGATACCTATAACGTGTCTAGCATCTAATAGTTTTTGAACCTCTTGGAGAATAATGAGGACTTTCTCAAGGCCAAAGTGCCTCCTTTTTTTCTTTATCGGCCGTGCTGCGAGATTAACATTCAAATGGTGCATAGCCATGCTGGGTTCAATGCCTACTAAGTCCTGTGACGACTAGGCAAGCACGTCTACATTAGCTTTTAGAAACTTCATCAAATGCTCAGTTATATCAGAACTGAGCTGAGTTCTGATTCTTGTAGTTCTTCTTGTTACTCCCAGGATTAATTCCACCACCCTTAGACTTTACAAGTGATTGTTGGGCTTGTATTAAATTCAAAATAAACATGTTTATAAACTTATGCAGTTTTAGTATTTTAGGCATAACTCTATTTTCAAAAGCTCTATAAACCTAGATCTTACTTCATTTAAAATCCAAGAGATAGAACTACAACTTTGTTGTTGGAAGATTAGCCCAGTTCAGCCTTAATTATAGCAGAAAATTCGTCTAAATGTATGAATAGGAAATAATCTATCTATGCTGACACATTTCTTTAAATCAATCATAATTTTCTCCCTAATAGTTAGAATTAGATGATTCAAGTTTGAAAAATGAAGCTAACACAAAAATACACAACTTTTATGCAGATTACCTTTCCAAAATCAGTTGATTTCATGGATAAAAATATGTGACAAAATTTAGATCTGAAAAATATATGTGAATTTAGTGCATATTTGATGCTAATTTAAGCACTCTTCTACTATAAATAGGGGCTCTTGGATATTATTGAAAACATAGAAAAATCCTTAGAGAGAGAGAAAGTTTTATTATTTTGTTTCTTTAGGCTAAGTTTTCTAATAGTAATAGAAATATATTCTCTAGTTTTTTTTATATTTTTAGTATTTCCTACTTTTATTATATCTTTCTAAATTTTATTTAGTTGAGGAGAAAGAATGAACCTCTTGATGGAGGAAGATGAATAATTATAAAGGTGCATAATGTCGAGTGTGTAATTTTTGATTGAAACCCGTATTGTTTTGTGGTGATTCTTGATTTATGTATCACCAATGGCACAATAAATATTTGGTTTAATTTAGCGTATTGTACAGTTCTACTCCACCAACTATTAACGTAAAATCTTAATTTATTATAGACAAAGGGGTGCATAAATACTATTAGAGTAGTTCCTAACGAGCCAATTAGCGAAAAACTTTTATACTCTTATAAAAATAGTCTTATATATAATGTTTAAAAAAAAGGTATATATTTATCTTTAATTATTTTTATCAATTAGATAAAATTCCTAGATCACTTTTAGCTACAGGGCATGGTCACGCATATGATGGTGATCATGGAATATGCCTCTATGGTTTTGATCTTAAACATGTTCCGAGTTGGGGGTTCATTGAGATTGCACATCGATAAGCATGATATACTCGCACACATGATACATACTCGAAATGAGAATGTCTCATTCTATAGATATTGGTGTAAGGATGTTAGTGCATGTGTGTGGGTGCTTGCTAGAGAACGAGTACACTGAATGACCTACTAGAAAATTCTTAACTGGAAAATATTATTTGTTGAATGAGAATTTTCTAGTTACGATAGTGTATTAATTAGTCCTTTGACTTGAAGCACCATGGTCGCCTTGTGCACGACATCATACGCTTTGATATATTTTCTTATTGCATGATAATCATAAGGGGCTTACATGTGGTGTATGATCTTCGTGTATGAAGGTCAATGAATAGCCAATAAAGGATACATTACCTATTTGGGAGAATATGAGAATATCCTATGTTTTCATAGTCCTTGATCTCGAAGACCTTGGCCAAGGCAGGATAAATACTAGACATAGAGTTTTCTAGTGATTCATCAAATGATCAATGTGACTTGAAATAGAATTATAGTTATTAAGTCAAAAAGGGTTTCGACTAATAATCCATTCCCTACACTTAATCGAGAGATTAGTTAATGGAAGGACAGTATATACATTGTTATTCACCTAAGACTAGGTAGTCGAGATGCACTACTAGGTGATTCCCTTGATTTGTGAGGTTTTTAGAATTAAGGGATTAATTCCAAGTGAATTAATTAATTAGAATAATTCATCAGAATGTTAAATTTATTCATAAGTTGTAAAAGGTGGATTAAAGAGTCCTAAAATTAAATAGTCCTACTAAAGATGGAAAGAATTTATCTTGAAGTGAAAGAAATAAGAAATAAGGAAAGAGAAGTTTGTTTGTTTGTTTTTTTGGATAAAACCACCTGTGTCAAGGCAGGGGGTTTGACATAGACCCCTACCAGTTTATTCTGTTTCAAAGAAAGTACAAAAAATGTAAGCAAAATATGCATAATGTAAACAAGGGGTACTACCCCTTACAAATGTTTAAAATCGAAATGTTGGAAATGAACATTTATCAAATCTAATAGGTTTCCTAATTGAATTAGAGGACTAATTAGGGTAAGAGTTGGTGACCTAATGGGATTAGGTCAAAACTACATTGTGTATATAAATACAAAATGCAGGGGCCAAAAACTACAAGCAAGAGAGATAGAATTTTTGGCCTCCTTTCCTCTTTCTCCTTCTCGTTTGTTTTTTTATTTTTTGTGTTCTATTTTCTTACTTTAAGAAAAATTACTCCATCAAAAGATTCTATCCCTTTTTGATTAAAAGGTTAATTCTTCCATCACTTGTTGATTCAAGAATTAATCTTCACCCTCAAATAGATTTAGAAATAAGAAGTTCAGATTCACTACCAAGGATTTGAAGTTTGTGGATTTGCTCGAAAATGTGGTTACTATTAGAGGGATTACACTTCGAGTCCTTGGTGAACATTTTGAGAGGCCATCGAAATTATTCGAGAGAAGCTTGAGGAATCTGAATTCCTTCTTACCTTCATCAACCGGATTGCTTAAAAGTATAATCACAAAACTTTAGTTGTTTAATGTTATTAAACTAACAATCAGAAATACAAATCACAAATCGCATCAAATATGTGATATACATATTTACATATGATGTATAATTTTATTTCAATTGTTGAAAAATCTTAAATTTCCACTGTGTTTGCAATCCCGTATTACGCGAACCTAATAGTGGTATTAGAGCCTAGGTTTATGCGTTCTAATTATTTTTGCGATATTTTATATATGAATCGTTCATATGATAAAAAATATGTTTAATTGCATTTTTGTTTAGGAATTATAATTCTGGAATGCATGATTTTTAAGTGTTAAATTGCATGACACTAAAATGAAATAAATAAAAGAAAAATATGGGCTTAACGTGTCGTGGCACGAGCTATTGGCTCTACGGCACCCGACATACAAGTTTGTTGGGCAGCAGATCGTCTGTTGCCCATTTTTGTATAACTTGCAAAAAATTTAATTTTTTAAGTTTTAAAATTAAATGTTAATTTTAAAATTCTGAAAATTATTTTTATGAAAAACTATGAATTAATTCCCAAACTAGAACAATGTGATTTTTAATAACTTGGTAAATGTATATGCTTTGAATTTTTATCATGTGATTATTAAATTAAGCATGAATGGGATAAATGATCATGGAGCTTAGATCATTTATTTTCTATGTATGGTTTTATGCTTTGAATTTTTTGATTAAAATGAGGCTTGTGAGTCTCATCTTTTCTCTATTTTTAACTCTGAATATAAATTCTATCTTCCTCCAACGTACCTCCCCTTGGAAGAAATTGCAAGGTTTTTTGTTAGGTTAAAAAATTATAATGAGAGTAGTATTAGGATGGTGAGGACTTCTTTCACTTTTGTGGACAAAATGAAGGAGCAAGGTGGAGAAAAGCAAGGATTCAAGGCCCACGAATGTATGGATGATACATTCATGTAATTGCTAGGATTTATTATCATTTTGATTAATTACACTTAGATTGACCTTAAGATCCACTTTGGCTCAAGTGGATCACATAGGAAAAAGCTCATGATCATCCCATTATGTATGTATTGTAGATGCATCCAAAGTTTTATTTAATATTTTTCTTTGATTATGCTTGCAATCTTAGGATAGTGTAACATTAAATAAACAACACAAAATAAAATGATAAGGTCTTGGTAAAATTGAAACCCTTACTTAGAAATGTTCTAAGTTTAAGAATTTATTAAGTTTATATCGAGAATTAATGGGCAATATTGGTGGGGCCCAATTGTCCAAGCCTTCCATCAAAAGTAGTTGGCATGTGAAATGCTGCCATACTTAGTCTGTTGGCCAAAGGTTGTGGGATATGCTAAGTGGAGGTAATAGATGTGACCACTACTTGCATAGAGATGCCCATGGGGTAGGAGGGCTAAAGATGTTGGCCATGAGTCGTGGGACATACTTTAGTTTTCCTATTCACATGAATGTTTGATGGGGCACGCTTGACATTTAGTACCATATGGGCTCATAAAATTGGAGTGTATGGAAAATAGTGAGGCAAAATAGCTTGAAGGTTACATGGGATGCAATTGCTAATGTGTTAACTATCTTTTTTGTTTTATCATATAGACTCATAAAATTAGGGTGTGTGATAAGGCTAATTGAACTTCAAGCCCACTAAAAAATATGATTTCCTAAATATCCATCATGAGGGTGATGGGATTCGAAGAAAATAGTGGGAGACATTTATAATTAAAGACCTTATTATAAATGATTAAACTGTTGAATGTATGCTTGTTTTCTACCTCGTGTTTTGTAGATATTTGATTTACATTATGGCTACAAATCCATTTGCATCAATTCTTGACACCAACAAACTTACTGGTCCAAACTATGTTAACTAGTTAAGGAACTTTCGGACAGTTCTCCAATCTGAAAAGAGGGTTTATGTTCTCGACATGGCACCACTGGCTCTACTAGAGGGGACCACAGAGAAAGAGTAAGCAGAATATCATCAACATGTTAAGAATGATCTGCAGGCTCGATGCTATATGATAGCATCTATGTCAAACAAGCTATAGAGACAGCATGAGGGTATGGCACATGCTACCGATATCTACCCCTATCTAAAGGAATTATATTGTGAACATATAAGGCAAGCTAGATAACAAATATCTAAGGAGCTCTATTAATGTTGTATGATGGAAGACTCTTTAGTTCATGATCATGGACTAAAGATAATAGCCTTGATCAAGAGACTAGAGTCCCTATGCGTCATTATGGACAGCGAACTCTCTACAGTAATAAAATATGCAGTAAAAAGTCTTCAAAAAATGTCCAAGAAGTTTGTCAATAAAGGCTACCACAAGTCCTTTCCATGTAAGACTCTTCTTCCTTTCTTATCTCCAACTCTTTTAGAAAGTTTCCTTATTTCATAAGATCTTTCCTTTTTCTTTATTACCTCTTAGAATTGAATTCTCAATCCAACTTCCTCTAGGAATTAGATTCACAATCTAATTTCCTAATGGGTTTCCTACAAACTCACTCCTAATGGGACCAGGCCTAATTAATCAATTAGACCCAAGTTCAATTGATCCAATCAATTAAATTAATGCATCTAATTAATTAGACCCATTTTAATTAATTTATCTAATCAGTTAATTAAATATTTTAATTGGACTCCCTAATCCAATTAGGTTCAATCAATTAATCCGATTAATTAATTAAATTAATTTCATATGAATTAATTTAAGTCTCACTAATTAATCACTTTAATTAATTTAGTCCAACACTTGGATTAATTTCTAGGCTAGAAATGGACTTGTCCAAGTTTTGTGTGTGAACCTTTAGTTTCACTCTAAACTAGTCATGGACTCACAACTCTTGTAACTTAGTTGAACAACTAATTGTTTTGATTAATTAATCTAATTAATTAATTTCCTTGGAATTAACCAATTAATTTCAAGAACCCACAAGTTATGGGAAAAAACCAAGCAATGCATCATGACTTCTAGTCTTAGGTGAATATGCGAACTTATTCCAATTACGAATACCATGCAAGTACGCTCAAGGATAGAAAATCCTATGTCTAATTTCCATCCAACCTTGGCCAAGAATTTTAGAGTCAAGTACAGTGGAACACATAGAAAATTTACCTATTCATCTAATAGGTGACGGATCCTTTATTGACCACTCATTAATCTCCATACATGAAGATGTTACACCCAATATAAATTCTTTGTTATTATCATGCAGTCGGAAAATATATCAAAGTGCAACATAGGTTACCATAGTTCCTCAAGTCCAATGATTAATTCTTACACTATCGTAATGAGAAAATTCTTATTCGACAATAGAATATTTTCAATTGAGAATTTTCGAATAAGGTAATTCAGTGTACTTGTTCCTCAACAAGCACCCGCATATATGTGCTAGTGTTTCCACATTAATGCCCATATAACAAGGCATCCTCCTTTCAAACCTGCATCATTTGCACAAGTCTTAACGTGATTAATAATTTTTCATCTCATTGATCCTTGACTTAGAACATTTTAAGACCACAGTCTTAAAGGCATATTCCACGATAACCATCATATGTGCGCCCTCGCGCCAGAGCTATGTGTGATCTAAGGATTTCATCTAATTCTTATGATGAATTTAAGATAAAGATTTCCATTTAAATGATAATAAGATAAATAAGAATAAGTTGCAAGAGTATAAGAATGGTCAGATCAATTGGATCATCGGACACTATTCTAACAATCTTCCACTTGCCCTAGAGATAATTTCCTTCGTATGTAGGCCCATCTTCCCCAAGATGTCCTTCAAATACATATCTAAAGGGTTAAATCAGTGGGTCTGCTATATTTTCTACCGAGGTAAATCTTTCAATGCCAATATTCTCTACCAACGATTTTCAGAATCACAATATTGTTAATCTATTTATGTTTGGATCCTTTGATGAGACCTTAGCTTTTTTGTTTGTGCAATAGCTCCCATTATTATCGCAGTACTCCAATACTCAATCAATAATGGTTGGAACTATATCCAACACTTGGATTAAGTTTCCTATCCAAATAGTCCATTTTCACAGCATCACATGCCCTGTTATATCCAATCACGGTAGTGGAGTCCACGGTTGTTACAAGCTTGGAACTCTTACAAACTAACCGTCCCACTATTTAGGATGAACATGAATCTAGACATAGACTTCAGGTCATCTACTTTAGACTAAAAACTAGATGAAGCATCTTAGTTTCAGTTCTCCATAATCGTACTCCAAGAAGAAATCCTTAGTGCTTTATAAGTTCTGAAGATCGTCTTTACGACTTCCAATGCTTTTTTCATTAAAATGATGGATATATGCTTGTGACACTCAGAGCATTTCTATTATCAAGTCATGTATATAGATTTGCACATTTTATGCTTTCTTTCAAGAATGCATAAAATATGTGAGTAATTATTTCTCTTTCTTTCAAAAGTTATTGGGGACGAGGACTTCCGAAGAGAAATCTCATGACTAAAAAAATAAGAATCACTCCTAAGATTCTTCCATTCTAAACTCTTTTAGCATCTAATCTATGTACTTAGATTTAGAATAGTCCAAGCATCCTTTCAAATCTCTCTCCATAGATCTCAATCCCTAATCCTTAGGATGCTTCTCCCAAATCCCTCTCAGAGAACTTTGTAGATGACAAGTCTTAGTTGATTGGAATATTTCTACATCGTCCCTATAAGTAGAATGTCATCAATGTAAAACACAACAATCATCACCATACTCCCACTAACCCTCTTATACACATATGGCTCATTCGCATTCCTAAGAAAATCAAACCATTTGATTGCCTGGTGAATCAAATTTTCCATATTCGAGAAATTTATTTTGAGTCCTTAACGGAGCTTTGAAGCTTGCAATCTTTTGCTTGCTTTTGTTTGATATGAAGAACTTAGCCCACTTAACTTAAGAGGTCTTCACATCCATTTCCCATATCTAGTAGTCATAATACATAAATATAGCTAGCTTAATTTGAATAGACTTTAGCATCACATCTAGTAAAAGGTATCCTCAACAGTCAACACCTTGACTTTGAGCACAACACTTTACTACCAGTCGTGCCTTTATAGGTCACCACCTCCCTATATTCTTTAATTTATATTCACAGACCCGTTTGCAACCAATGAGAACCATTCCTACTAATGGGCCCACCAAGGTCAAACTTTGTTGGAGTACATGAAGTCCATTTCAGATTGCATGACACTTTGTCATCTTCCCGAATTGATGTCACATATCTTTACTCCTTAGTTAAATCAATATTTAAAAAAATGAGATCCTTCTTACTGCTCTCTAGTAAGAGGCATTTTTTGTATAAGTAGCCTCGAGATACTTTCATATCTCATTAAAGGTTGTGTACTATAAGTTTTAATAATTTGTTAATGCACCATTGCTACTTGTGGGACAAAATATGGTCATTGAACTCCTTCAAGCTCTATGATATGGCCATTTCTATCTAATCTTCTCAACAAGGTAATATCCCTATAAAATAAACTCCTTTGTTCTTAGGAATTATATAAATAGTATCCATTAAATTCTTTTAGATACCCCATAAATTTGTATAAGATGGATTTACATCCATCTTATCTCTCACTAATCGCTTTAAAGAAGCAGGCCTCTTTATACCCTTAGGTATGTATGTGAGAGGTCTTTTGCCACATCATATCTCATATGATATTTTGAGCACCGACTTAGCAATTTTCTTACTTGATAGGAATATCATCGATTCTAAGTGAATTCCCAGAATGAAGGAGAAAATAGGTGAAACTCAACTTGGATTCACTTAAAGTGAGAATCTAATTCTCCATTAGATAATCAAGAACTTACCACCACAGTATTCTCTTCCTCGATCATATCGATGGATTTAATACTTTGGTTGGTTTAATTCTCTACTTCATGTCTAAATTCTTTAAACCCTTCAAAGGATCTTAGAATAATGAAGTAAGAATAGTTCACTTATGCACTAACACTTAGTGAACTGCTTACGCCCCTTTGGATCATATCCAAAGGTGTGGTCTGCTCCATTTATCCCACAAATGGTGATTTAGTCATATTTTCCTTGAGATATGACCTAATCTAGCTTACCACAAGTATGAACTATTTTGATTATCTAATTCTTATATTGCTTTGTTGATTATGTAGCATGGAATGTTGGGATTGTATAGTTCATTTGCCAATGTAGCAAAAACAAATAACTGATACTATCTTAATTCCATCCAGAGTTAAGTGGATCATTCCTATAGCTAACAAAGCAACACTTACTATATTCTCAAGCTTAAGGATCGTCCTTTGTCTTAGTCTCCGTTTGCTTGTCATCCACTGCAACCCTAGCAAAGATGGCATCATTTTTGATATCCAATACTAAAGAAAAAATTATCAACCTTAATGGTTGATAACAACAAAGTGTAAACTTGAATTAGAACCCCTTCTAATTTAACTAAGCAAGTCAATTCTTGTGTTTCCTTTTTCTATGTCTTAAATATCCACAATGGTGGCAAACATCTATATTAAGTCGGTAAGTTTGTTTGTTTGTCTAGATTATCTTATGTGGAATTACTAGGGATAACCATTATCCTATGTGAGGTAGAAATTTAAACATTCATTCAATTAATATCTATTTTTGATATGATCTTTAATCATAAATGTCCCCCACTATTTTATTCAAATCCTATCACCCTCTAGATGGAAATTCAGGAAATCCAATTTCCTAGTGGGCTTGAGGTCCAACTAGCCTTGCCATACACCCCAATTTTATGAGTCTCTATGATAAAACTAAAAGGTAGCTAACAACATTAGCAATTACGTTCCTATGCAACACTCAAGCTATTTTGCCTCACCTCTTCCCATACACCCCAATTTTATAAGTCTATATGGTACTAAATGCTAAGCATTACCAATCAAACATCCATGTTAATGGAGCATCTAAACGTCCCAAGACTCATGTCCAACGATAAAGACAAGTCTACCCCATAGGCATCTCTATGCTTAGTAGTGGCCACAGCTTGCCAACACTTAGCATATCCCATGACTCATAGCCAATAGACTAAATATGGTAGCGTATCAGCAAGCAACTACTTTTGGTGGAAGACATGGATGATTGGGTCCCATCTAATATTGCTCATTTATGTTTGATATCGAACCAATAAAGATTCTCAACTTGAAACATTTTCAAGTGAGGGTCATACCAGATTTATTATACAAGGTCTTATCGTTTTCTTTTCTTGTTTATTTAATGTTCACTATCCTAACAATGATGAGCATATATCATGAGGAAGCACTAAATAAACACAACATATATTACATAAATACTAAAATAAATAGATGATCATGAGCCTTTAATCTTATGCGATCCAGTCGAGCCAAAGTGGATCAAGGTCAATTTAAGGGGTAATAATTAAAATGTAAATAGACCTATCTATTACATAAATGTATCCCATATATTCATGGGCTTTGATTCCTCGATTTTTCTCCATTTTCATTCCATCTTCTTGTAATGTCCGCCAAATTACAAAAAGATACACCTTACTGCATATTTATACTCTCTTTACATTTACTAAAACTACAAGAAACCTTGGAACAATTCCAATGGGAGGTACATAGGAGGGAGATAGATGTACATCAAGAATAAAATAGAGAAAGGTGAGACTAGCAGGCCTCATATTAATTAAAATCCAAAAATAATCAATTATGCATAAAATTAAACCAATCACATTGGCCTAGACTCTATTATCATCTAACTAGCATGCTTAATATAAATCATTACATGATAATGAAAGCTTGTAAATTTACTAATTATGTTGTATGCAATTTCTTTCAAATTTGAGATTTTTTGAAATAATTTTTCAAAAATTAAAATTAACATTTAATTTTAAAATGAAAAATTATAAATTTTACGTAGCAATTACATAACGAGACGTGATGGGACAACAACCCAATAAGGATGTTGCCCATTGGGTGGTTGGGCGCCTGCCCGTCGGGTGGCTGAATGCCCACACGTCGGGTGCTGACTGGCGACCCGGCACCTGAACATTAAGTGGCCGATGGCCCACCTGACACCACACGTTGGGTGGTTAGCAGCCCTATTTTTTTTTGTTGTCTAAGAATTCAAGGTTATCACAAAATCTTGATTTCTTAGTTTTTTGATCTCATCAAGAATTCTTGATTTCTTGATCTCATCAAGAAATATTGAAAACTTGATAAGAAAACTATTTTTTGTGAACAAGAAGTCAACCTTTTTGATTTTTTATTTCTTACCACGTTTCAAAAAATTCAAGATTTCACAAATTTTAAATTTTTTAATCAAAAAATCCAATTTCTTAATTCATCTAGTTTTTTAAAACATTTTAATATTTAAAATGATTAATAATATTAATCGCAAATAAAGGAATTAATTGATTCAAAATCAGTCACACATATAAATATTTAAAAATATATTAAATAAATGTAATTGAAAAGTATCAGAAACCTACGAACCTTGGATCTGATACCACTGTTGGGTTCGCGAGATACCAGGAAACGTATACGCAGCAGAATTTAAAATTTTTTAAAATCATAAATATACATTACATCACATTTAATAAAACTAATCCCAAAACCTTTTTGCAATTACTTAGTTGTGCGTTTTTTTATATTTAAAGCAAGAAGGTTTTAGAAACCCTTATCTTGATTTGCACTCCGGCAGATGTAGGGATTGAAACGATTCAAATTGTTATCCCAATATGAATGAATCTCCAAGTTCTTCAATTCAGACCCCTTTGATTGAAAAATTATTCTCTTCTAGAATCCCAAATGTTATCTCTCTAATGGGATCCACACCTTGGATGCTCACTCGCAACTGAATTTTATGCTAGTAGTTTTTCGATTTGATAATTATATTCTAGAACGATTTTGTTTGGAACAAGAACACACTAACAATTAATATTTTAAGTGTTTTATTTAATTCTTAATTTAACAATTGAATCAAGAATAAAACTAAATAAAAGGTTGGCGAACTTTTAAAGATTGAAAGGAAAAGAAGGGATGAACTTTTAGAGATGAAAAATCCATTTTTCTTCAAGAGAGATAGTTGTTTTTCACCTTTTTCCAGCAAAAAATATGCTGTAAAAAGTCTTTCCATTTTAGGTGTTTTATTTCATAAGGTCTTTCCTTTTTCTTTATTACCTTTTAAGAATTGAATTCTCAATCCAACTTCCTCTTGAAATTAGATTCCCAATATAATTTTCTAATAGGCTTCCTACAAGCCAACACCTAATGGGCTCAGGCCTAATTAATCAATTAGGTCATAGTTTAATTGATCCAATTAATTAACTTAATTCATCTAATTAATTAGTCTCATCATCCAATTAATTAATTAAATATTGTAATTGGGCTCCCTAATCTAATTAGGTCCAATCAATTATTCTAATTAATTAAATTAATTCCACACTTGAAATTAATTTAAGTCCCATTAATTAATAACATTAATTAATTTAATCCAACACTTGGATTAATTTTTAGGTTAGAAATGGACTTATCCAAATTTAGTGTGTGACCCCTTAGGTTCACTGTAAATTAGCTGTAGGCTCACAACTGTTGTAACTTAATTGAATAATTAATTATTCTAATTAATTAATTCAATTAATTAATTCTCTTGAAATTAATCCATTAATTCCAAAAAACCCACAACTCATGCAAATCACCTAGCAATGCATCATGAATTTTAGTTTTAGGTGAATGTGCGAACCTATTCTAATTATGAATATGCAAGTACGGTCATTCCGTCATCTGATCCCCAATTGAGCCTAGGGCATAGATGATTAGTCAAAACCCCATTAGTTCAATAACTATGTTTCCATTCCTAGTAGTTTATCTCATTGATGAACAATTAGAAAACCCACGTCTAATTTTCATCCAACCTTGGCCAAGGATTTTAGAGTCAAGTATAGTGGAACACATAGAAAATTCACCTATTCATCTAGATTGGTGACGGATTCTTTATTAGCCACTCATTAATCTCCATGCGATTGTCATGCAATCAGAAAATATATCAAAATTCAACATGTCATGCAAAAAGTTACTACAGTGCCTCAAGTCCAAGAACTAATTCTTGTACTATCGTAATGAGAAAATTTTCATTCGATAATAGAATATTTCTAATTGAAAATTTTTAAGTGGGGTAGTTTAGTGTACTTGTTCCCAACAAGTACCCACATATATGCACTAGTGTCTCCACACTAATGCCCATAGAATGAGGCATCCTAATTTCGAGTCTACATCATATGCGCAAGTCTCAACGAGATTAATCATGTCTCATCTCATTGATCCTTAACTTGGAATGTTTTAAGACCACAGCCTTAGAGGCATATTCCACGATCACCATCATATGTGCGACCACTCCCCATAGCTATATGTAATCTAAGGACTTCATTTAATTATTATGATGAATTTAAGATAAAGATTTCTATTTAAATAATGTTAATATGAATAAGAATGATTCACAAGTGTATAAGAATGACCAGATCAATTGACTTGTCGGAGACTACTCTAACAATCTCCCACTTATCCTAGAGATAATTACTCGCTTATTAAGGCCCATCTTTCCCAAGATGTCCTTCAAATACTTATCTAAATGGTTAAATTAGTAGGTCTGCTATATTTTCTATCAAAGCAAATCTTTTCACACTGATGTTGTCTCTACTAATGATTTTCAGAATCACAGTATTGCTAATCTATTTCTGCTTGGATCCTTTGACAAGACCTTAGCTTCTTTGCTTATGTAATAGCCCCAATTGCATCACAGTACTCCAATACTTAATCAACAATGTTGGAACTATATCCAACACTTAGATTAAGTTCCCTATCCAAACAGTCTATTTTCACAACATCACATGCCTTAATTTATTCAATCACGATGGTGAAGTCCACAGTTGTTACAAGTTTGGAACTCTTTCCAACTAACCGTCCTACTACTTAAGATGAACACGAATCTATACATAGACTTCAAGTCATCTACTTTAGACTAAAAACTAGATGAAGCATCTTAGTTTCAGTTCTCCATAATCGTACTCCAAGAAGAAATCCTTAGTGCTTCATAAGTACTAAAGTATGTGAGTCATTATTTTTCTTTCTTTCAAAAGTCTTTAGGGATGAAGACTTTGAAAGAGAAATCCCATGACTTAAATAATAACAATCTCTCCTAGGATTCTTCCATACTAAACCCTTTTACCATGTAATCTATGTATTTGGATTTAGGATAGTTCAAGCATCCTTTCAGATCTATCTCCATAGATCTCAATCCCTAATCCATAAGATGCTTCTCCTAAATCCCTCTTAGAGAACTTTGTAGATGACAAGTCTCAGTTAACTAGAACATTCCTACATTATCCCTATAAGTAGAATGTCATCAAAGTAAAACACAGCAATCATCATCATACTCCCACTAACCCTCTTGTATGTATACATATGACTCATTCGCATTCTTAAGGAAATCAAACCATTTAATTGCCTGGCGTATCGAATTTTCCATATTTGGGAAATTTATTTTGAGTTCTTAACGGATGTCATCTTTTCATTCTCATTTTCTTTTTGTTTTCTATTTTCTTACTTCAAGAAAATTACTTCATCAAAAGGTTCCATCCATTTTTTATTAAAAGGTTAATTTTTTCATTACTTGTTGATTCAAGAATTAATCTTCACTCTCAAATAGATATAAGAATAAGAAACTCAAAATCACTAGCAAGGATTTGAAGCTTGTGGTGAATGTTTTGAGAGGCCATCAAAATTGTTTGGGAGGAGCTTGAGGAATCTGAATTCCTTCTTACCCTTCATCAACCGAATTGCTTGAAAGATATAATCACAAAACTTTAGTTGCTTAATTTTATTAAACGAGCAATCAAAAATGAAAACCAAAAATTACATCAAATCCGGGATATGCATATTAACATATGATATATAATTTTATTTCAATTGTTGAAAAATTTTAAATTTTTGTTGATCTTGCAATCCCGCAATTATGCGAACCCCACAAATACTTAATCTCATAAATAAGTATTAATGTTAAAAAAAAAATTATTTAGTAGCGATTCTTGATTTATCTATCACCATTGAAAAAAGAAATACTTGGGTTCATTTAGCTTCTTGTATAATTCTACTCCATCGACTACTAATGTGAAACCTTGATTTATTATAAGCAAATGTGTGCATAAATACTTAATCTCATAACTAAGTATTGATGTTAAAATATTTCTTGTTTAGTGGTAATTCTTGATTTTGTATCACCAGTGGCACAATAAATACTTGGGTTCATTTAGCCTAATTTACGATTCTACTCCATAGATTGTGTATGTGAAACTTTTATTTATTGTAGACAAAGGTGTGTATAAATACTTGACCACATAGACAAGTATTGGTGTTGAGAGATAATTTACAAATAATAAGACAATATCATGATTACTTTAATGCATTAGCTATTTGATAATATCTTGTATTGGAACCTTTATTATGTATGGATTTCAATAGTGGTATTTAAAAGGTGTAAAAAGAATAAATACTTGTCACTCTATCTAAAACTTAAGAGCGGATCCTTAAGTTCTTTTATTACTTTGATTTTTCAGTTACAACATAGTTTTTTCTTTATATTTAAACCACATAAAGCACATCTTTTAAGAATTATAATTCTGAAAACTTCAAACAACTTCCTTGTAAATCGACCTTGGACTCCCAAAAAATTTATTACTTGACACAATATGTAATTGAGTTTGCAATATTAAAGTTGTAGTACTTAAGTACTTATGAAGGACTAAGGATATCTTCTTAGTTTATAGTAATAGAGAGCTGAAGCTATAAGACTTCACAAATTATAGCTTTCAGTTCGATGTAGACGATTCAAAGTATTGTTAGACATTGTATTCATACTAAATGGTGAGATGGTCAGTTGAAAGAGTTCCAAGTAGGAGATGACCTATAAATTCTACCACCGAGGCTGATATGTTACTGCATGTAATGTAGCGAAAAAGAGTGTTTGAATGACTTCATCCAAGAGTTGGGTATAGTCAGTTCGTTATTGATCTAATTATGGTCTATTGTGATAACAATAAGGCTGTTATGTAAGCAAATGAACCAAAATCTCATCAAAGATCTAAGCACATTATGAGGTGATGCCATATGATCCGAGAGATCATTAGTAGAGGTGATGCTTGAGTGGAGCGAGTATCCTCGACAGAAAATATATTAGATCCACTAACAAAGTCCATAGCTCAGAGAGTATTTAAAGGTCATTTTGAAAAGATGGGTTTTAGATACATGGGTAATTAACTCTAGGGCAAGTGGGAGATTATTAGAGTAATGTTCGTCATGCCAATTAGTATAGTCTTGTAAAAATAATTTTTTTCATGATGTTTATTAATAAAAGATTTTTTTGTATCTTAATTATCTTTAGCAATTAGATAAAGTCCCTAAATCATATAACTATAGGGCATGCTCGCGCGTATGATGGCGATCATGGAACATGCCTCTATGGTTTGATAATTTGTTCTAAGTTGGGAGTTCATTAAGACAGGATATTGATAAGCCCAATAGACTCACACACATGATGCAAGCTCGAAAGGAGCATGTCTTATTCCATAAGCATCGACATGGGGATACTAATGCATGTGTGTGGGTACTTATTGGAAAACAAATACACTAAACTAGCCTACGAGAAATTCTCAATTGGAAAATGTTATTTGTCGAATGATAATTTTCCAATTACGATAGTACATTAATTAGCCCTTTGACTTGTCGAATGATAATTTTCCAATTGCGATAGTGCATTAATTAGCCCTTTGACTTGAGGCACCATAGTAGTATTGTACAAGAGATCATGCA
Source organism: Paulownia fortunei (assembly GCA_019321725.1). NCBI lineage: Eukaryota > Viridiplantae > Streptophyta > Magnoliopsida > Lamiales > Paulowniaceae > Paulownia > Paulownia fortunei. The sequence continues at coordinate 12,253,461 of CM033110.1, forward strand.
CTTTGATGTATTTTTTGATTGCATGATAATCACAAAAGGTTTATATTGGGTGTATGGTTTTCGTGTATGGAGGCTGATGAGTGGCCCAACAAAGGATTCATCGTCTATCTCATAGAATAGGTGAATCTCCTATACTTTCATAATCTTTGATTCCAAAGACCTTGGCTAAGGCAGGATAGATTGGATGGAGGCTTTTCTAATAATTCATCAAAGGATCAACGTGACTTGAAATGAAATCATAGTTATTAAGTTAAAATAGGATTTCAACTAATAATTTATATCCTATAATTAATGGGGAGATTAGTTGAAGGGAATAAATATATTTGCATGGTACTCGTAACCGAAATAGATTTGCTTTACATAAGACTAAGTAGTCAAGATGCAACGCTATATATGTCTCTTGGCTTGTGAGCTTCTTGAAATTAAGGAGTTAATTCTAAGAGAATTGATTAATTAAAATTAATTAATCAAAACATTTAATATATTCATAAGTTGCAAAAGTTGCAAGCCTACTACTAGTTTAGTTGTGAACCTAAGGGTCACACATAAAATGGGATAGTCCACCTCTAATCTGATTCTTTGATCCAAAGTGTTGGATTAATTAATTAATTGAGATTAATTAACTTGAGCTAGAATTAATTTAAGAAGTTAAATTAATTCATCCAGTTAAATAATGTGATTATTTAATTGAACCTAATATGATTATTTAATTAAACCTAATTTGATTAGAGGTTCATGAGAGTGAATTAATTATTTGATTGGATCAATTAGTAAATGGGCTTTAAATTAATATAAAAAGTTAAATTAATTTGACAAGTAAAGTAAGTTGCAACAGGAAAAATTCTTCAAATATCTATAAATAGTAGTAAGAAAAGAGGGCAAACATACAATAGAATATAGGGAAAAGCTTGCCATTTCGAGCCAAAGAGAATTCATTCGTACAAAAAGCAAAACTTCCTAAGTCCAAAATTAGTCTGGTGCACGCAGCAAATTGTGAAAGTTTGAGCGTATAGTCTAGTTGAGTGTTTCTTGAACACTTTATTTTGTAATTAGAAGAGTGTTGAGATTTATATAAGCTAACACTTATTTTAAGTCAACTCACATAAAGTGACTTAACAGTATGAATCAAGCTTTTATGTAGGTTGATTGAGGAGCAAGCTAATAGCTTGAGTTTGTGTAACGAGGCTGTGGTTAACAAGAAGTAGGACTAGTGCAAAAAGCCTGTAATATCTTGTGAATTCTTCCAAGAGATTGGAGAAGAGTAGACGTAGAAGGATTATGCCACATTCAAAATATTATAAAAAATTATTGTGCTCTTTTTTTTCTGGCACTTTACATTCTATCAGCTAATTGAAATGTTATTGTACATTTTTATCACTCAATTATTTTTAATAGCAAACAAGTAACATGTTTTTACTTTACTCTTATATCGTAGTTTTTGCTGTGTAACTCTACTGACACTTAACACGGTTTTAGCCTCCAGTCGATTATTTATAAGTCATCAACAAGTAAATATTTTTTTACACAAGTGAAAATTCTTTAAAAATTTACTGAAAAGTCTATTCACCCCCTATCTTTTTTTGAACATTTCATAGCACTTGGGACCAACACCCTACCCACTATCCTCTCCACCCCAACTCCTAAACCTACTATCTCCCACCTTACCCCAGCCCCCCTGCCCAACTATAGTCCCCTAAAACCACCATCCCAACACCCTGATGACCCTAAACCCAACATCGCTTCTCTATATAACCCCCCCTCCCCAACCTAATTCAAGATTGATTGTGCCCCCGCCTTCTACTTCCCACCTCCTACTCATTGTGGCCCATCCCCACCCCAACCCAAAGCCCACCATTTTCGTCCCATTGTAGATCATTCCCTACAAGTACAACACCTATTTTTTTCCCCAACCTCATCTCCTTCCCACCTCAATGCTCGTCTCCCTTCTACCCGAACCCTACCTATCTCCACTCCCAACTACAAACCACCAAAAAACCAAATAGATTATATTTCTTCTAAAAAATATATTTTTTCTTGTTCATAATTTAATGAAAAATGAGAAAGATGAAATGAGGAAAGGGGAAAGAAGAAAGGTTCATTAGCGATGAATATGAAAGAGGTGGAAATAGTAGAAATTGAGCAAAAAAATAAATTGAAAAAAATTTGTTAGAAGGACATTGAAATATTATAAAATGAAATTATGGTATTTAGCAAATTTCATTTTTGGTGGAGGGTAAAAACTAAGTTTGTTTTAAAAATTACGGAGTGCACAAAAAGTTTTTTATGGGTATTAGTAGATTTTCAATATAGCCTTTTACTAAATTATTAGAATTTTCTGTCAAAAAAATATCAAAGTACCAATCTTTTCATAAAAACTCAAAATTTGGTGATGCAAGTTTCCCAATTATATACTAATACCAGTAGTTGGGAAAATTCGAGTAGCCAAAACATAAAAAGAAAAAAAAAAGTGGGGGAGGAATGGAAGAAGAATAATGAAAATTTAATAGAAGAACTCTTCAATCTTATTTCTCCCTCCTCTCTTCTTTTGATTTTCATGAATTATCCGAAAAAGAGAAAAAGAGAAAGACTGCAAAAAAATTATAATCAAAGCATTCAGCTCCTCGTAAGTTGCTATTGGGATTCAGATCTCATTCCTAATCACTGTGAGTTTTCTTCTCTTTTGTCAAATTTTTAGAAGAATTTATCGATTTGAGGATTTTTTTTTAATCACTGCAACTGATTTTTTAAGACTTTATGCTGTTTACTTTCTAGTATATTCTTGTTTTCGTTGCTGTTGTGGGTTTCTTGAATTTTAAACTGCTGATTATCAATTATCTGACCAAACAGTTTTCTTGTAGTATTATTGAGTGTAATAGGTTCTTTGACCCTTGCGTTTAGCTATTACAGCTTATATGGATTTTTCTGAGTTAATGTTACATATTTCTTGGCATCTATCATGCTAATTATACTTCTTTGAGTGGAAAAGTGAACATTTTGGACTTGAACTTTTCATAGAGATATCGCTGTAAGTCAGTTCAGTGAGCCCTTCAATCCATTTACTATTTTGTAATTTCTTGAGTTCTTTATTTTTATGCGCAGTACACTTCTGCTAAAGATTAGCTTCTTATGCTTTTGTTTGTTTGCAGGAGAGGAGACCAGTGGTTAGGGGGTTTTAGCTGGATTGATTTTGGATGTTAAGATATTTATGTTTTGCTGGGCTGAAATGATGGATGTTATCAAGTTAATAAATTTCTGAGGGCTTGCTGGCAGCCAGGCAGTAATTCAGATACAGCTGGTTTGCAGGATGGACTACTTTGGTATAAAGATTCTGGCCGGCACTTGGATGGTGAGTTCTCCATGGCTGTTTCGCAGGCCAAAACAATTTGCTCGAGGATCAAGCTAGATTGAATCAGGCTCCTTGAGCTTGCACGATTGTGGCCCATATGGAACATTTGTAGGAGTATATAATGATCATGGTGGGCCAGAGACAACACGATACATCAATTATCATCTCTTTCAGCATCTTAAGAGTAGGTGGGAGTACTTATTGAATTATTCGAAACAGAATGTCAGTGATGTTAATCTTTACCCACATGCTTTTGGATATGATTTTGCATCTGTCAACATTCTGATAGCTTTTACTTTTGCATAATGCTTTTAATTAATGATTTGGCACTTCTGTTGCAGGGTTCACTGCTGAGCAGAACTTCATGTCAGTGGATGTAATGCAGAAAGCATTTCAGGCAATAGAAGAGGGAAATTTGTCTCTGGTTGCTAAGCACTGGCCCACGAATCCGCAGATGACTGCTGTTGGATCCTGTTGCCTTGTGAGTGTATATGGGATGGTATTCTGCATGTGGCTAACCTTGGTGGTTCCCTGGCTGTTTTGGGGAGAGTTGTAAAGGCAACTGGGGACGTCTTGACCTCCAGCTATCAAACGAGCATAATACGAGCCTAGAGTCAGTTAGATGGGAGTTGCATTCTATACATCCTGACCACTCACATATAGTAGTTCTGAAGCATAATGTATGGCCTGTAAAGGGGTTGATACAGGTTAGTTTCGTCATCATATGGAAATTGCGTGTTACTTAGGCCCTGATTTACGGCAATCTTTGTCTTATCTCGATGTCAGACTATGAATATGGTAATCCTGAAAGATAAGTATATAATTAGGTGACTAATGAAAAGGTTGCAACTGTCTCGTAATATATGCAGTTGCTGGTACCACATCATTTACCTAAATCTTTCTGTTGTCAACATGAAAAGAATTATGTATGGCCCTTCAGCCATGTTGAGTCGGTGTCACTTGATCTTTCTGTAGTTACTGAGCTACGTCGTTATTAGCAAACTGGCGTTTCTTATTCCTTGAGAAGTTCTATTTTGGTCATGCTATTAACTTAAATCTAATTAAGTCTTGGCTAATTTGTCAAGCCTTTAAATTTGCTTATTTCCTTTTTTCTACACTTGTATCTTCTAGAGAGAGGAGTTAGAACTGTGAGAATTACTTCAACTGAACTCAAGCTTCTGGTATCAGATAAGCTGTTAATGTAGAATGTAGGTTCCTTCTGTTTGGTGAGCAAATTGAGTTTGCAAATCACTACTGTTATGGTCTCTGTGCTCTGGGGGTTGGCATCTTTGGGACGCAGCTCGGAATAAATACGAATGATTAATAGGTGAGTGAATATCTATAGCTTCCTATACTTGATCAGAAATTGAATAAAATTGATGAGCTTGTACCTGGAAGATGTGTGATGTACTAGTGGAGAAGTATGACAATTTACAAAAGATATTGTAATCTTGTGGGATTTTGGAATCTGCCTTATTAGTTATTAATTGATTAATTTCTAATAGGTTTGTTGCACTATAAATTGAGATATCTGATACAAAATACTAAAAGCGAAGAAGAAAAACAGAAAGGCAGTAACTTCCATTGCATCAGCAGGAATTATATGGTAAATGCCCACACCACATCTCAAAAGCCCCTACTCTTCATTAAAGTGTCTGCTTCTTGCCTCCACCAACCCCCCCGTCCAAAGCCCAAACAAGAGCAGAAAACTTGGAAAGGTGTAATCCACCTTTATCTCCGACATCTGGAGTATCAGAAGGAAATGGCAGAATGCAGATTGAAATCAAATGGATGATTAATTGATGTATTTGAAAATATTCATAGCCTTAATCTGGCTTCTCTTCAAATTACGGGACTTTGAATATGGTTATCAGAGACTAAATGCACAGAGAATCTGTTGCCAGATGGGTGTATGAGATTGTGGGCATTCCTTGTGTAGATGATCTATCTGAACTGGGAATTCCAGGGGCCTGGACGGTATCTGGTTACCTGGCTTGGTATATGTGGAGTTTGAAGAGTGAACACGTCTTAATTATTTTTGTCTTTAAAACTATGGACTACATAGCCGTATTGCTTCTACAATCTAAAGATATAGAACAATAGATTCTCTGTTATATATTTATATCTGTTTCTTGCATGTTCATCCTCATCTTTCCTTCACTTCTTCGTCTTATGGGTATTGGTTAGATTTATCGCTCTATAATTATCTACTATGTATCATTACATTTCACATTCTGAGTTTAGAAATTGAGGAAAAGAATTGCAATCAAATTATTTTTGCAACTTGAGTAAAAGAATGAAAATTCACTTTCTTCATTCAAGCACCGACTGGT
>CM033110.1:12259239-12400658 GCA_019321725.1 Paulownia fortunei
TTAATAAATAAATAATTGTATGTAATGGTAATAATACTGTTGCATTTGAATTTCAAAAAAGGAACTCGTTACTTGCTCCAACTGGCTTCCAACTGGCTGAGCAAGATGGATTTAAGTTTATTAAAAAAAAAATCCTTAGTCCATATGCAAAAAAAAATCCTTAGCCCACTACTGTTGGGCTTCCAACTTAATTGGGCTCATCTTTTTATTTCTTTTGGCTTCTTTTATGTTATGTTTACCTATATATGTATTATATTTTAAAAAAAACTCAACTACTAAGAACTGGGCCTGGGTCGGTCCTGTATTGGGCTGATTCCAAAGTGGTTTCAAGCCCAAGTGTGTCGGTTCGTGGGCCTAGGCTAAATTTTAATATCACCCAATAAGGACCTAAATCATATGTCCAAAATCAGGCTAGATAGCCCACACTATTTATAGGCATGTCCTGGGCCGGTTCCAAGAGTGTCGGGACTGGGTTGAACCGGCCCAGTTAACAACTATACCTAATGGCATGATTGATATGTGGGAATGGAATGAGCATTCACAATTATATTCTCATTCACATGATTGGTATAATTTAGGTATAGGAATATCCATTCTCATGGGAATCTTCATTTCCAAAAGTATGGATTAAACATTCCCTTTCTCCCCAATAGGTTTAACTATTTTCAATCAATCAAGAATAATATATATTTGTTTTTACAATAGTATTCTACTAAACATAACAAAAATATTGGATAAAACTCGAGACCCGACCCATTGAGATTTTTATGAACCTGAATATGAACTTGCTGCGAACTCGAGATTTATCGAGTTTGACCTGTTAGACCTATTTTATTATTTTAAAAATATAAAAATATATATTTTTAGAAACAAGAAAATAATGTTATAAATGAAAAATAATTATTTTAGTTATTAAAAAATTAAAAATTAGAAACATATTTATTACTTTTACAATATTAACATAAACTATTTATTAATTTTATATTATTACTATAAGAGCATTATATTTATATTTTTAGTATTTACATAACATGCATATTACATATAAATATACATCACATAAATATATACATAATAAATAAAAAATATATGTGCAATATTTTAACGGGTCGTATTCATTTCCTATCCGAATCTAAAAAAATTAAAATTTGAGACTTGCTCCGAGACCCATTTGTTGATTTTTTATTTTTTATATAAAAATATATTAGTATAAGATTTTATCTATATGCCATATATATATATATATATATATTATTTAACATCAATTAAAATAAATTAACAAATTCATTTATACACAACATATTGAATATAATTTTATTTTTAAAAAATTATACTAAAGGGTAATTGAGTTTTTAAAACTATTTTATTCAATTTCTATCACTCATTTCTAATTATCAATCATAAGATTTGAATCAAATAAGAAATGATGATTCCATTCATTTCTCATTTCTTATACACACCAAGCATAGAAATTGTTATACCCATATCATTTCATTCCTATTATCATTCCAATCCTAAATTTATTCTATTCCTACCTAATTCTATTGCTCCATATCAATCACTCCCTAAAGACATGATTGGTAAGTAGTAATGAAGTGGGAATTGAATGGACATTCCCAAATTTATTCCCGAATACATGATTGGTATAATTTAGTATGACGAATCACCATTCTCAAAAGTATGAGATTTATCATTTCTACTCTCCCCATATGTTTAACCATTCTCAATCAATTAGAAATAATTTATATTTATTTTAGACAAAATTACGTATTTGATAAAACTTAGGAATAACAACAAATCAGGTCTCGTGTTTCAGGTTCAGTTAGGAATAAACTAATATTTATTTTAGACAAAATTATGCTTCTAAACTTAACAAAAGTGTTTGATAAAATTTAAGGATGACAGCGAGTCGTCTCTGAAGCAGGTTTGTCGAAATCTTAAACCCGAGACCCAACCCGTCAAGATCTTTATGAACCAGGACTCGGACCCAAACTAGCACCAAATCGAGATCTAGCGGGTAGAACCCATTAAACTCATTTTATAATTTTAAAAATATCTAAAAATATATTTTAAAATAAAATATTGTCATAATTTTTAAATATAACAAAATAATATTATTAACAGAGAACTAATTATTTACAAATATGTATGTACACGTTTTAATTTTTAAAAAATTAGAAATTCATATATTTTTATTACTTTTATATATTTGACTATTTATTATTTTATATTATTTTTTTAATTTATAAGATTACTACCTTTATATTTTATATGTAGTATATAAGTGACATACATGTATTTTTTATTTATACATATATATATAAAAATATATCACATAAATCATATAAAACAAAAAAATATATATATGCAATATTTTAACGAATCGAATTCAAGTCGGGCTCTGAAAACTAAAATCCGAGACCTACTTGTAGTTTCAAAACCCGCCACAAGCAAGGTTGGACGGGTCAGGGCAGGTGTCAATTTTATCCAAATCTATTGTCATTCCTAATAAAACTAAACAAACACAAAATATACATCATTGTTATTTTTATTATAAAAGAAATATCAGTGTGAGATTATATCTATATCTATATATATATATATATATAGATAGATAGATAGATAGATAGATAGATATATTGTTGATTAAAACTATAACAGACTTATTTATGCACAATATATTGAATAATAATTTTATTCTAAAAAATTTCTATTGAAGGGTAATTTAATAATTAAAAATAATTTTATTTCATTCCTATCATTCATTTCTAATTACAATCATAAGCTTGGAATCAAGCAAAATAATAGCAATTCCATTTTTTTTTCATTTCTTGTACATACCCAACATAGAAATGTTATATACTCATATCACTCCTTTATCGTCATCATTTTATTTCTAAATTCACACCATTTCTATTTAATTTCTTGTATACCAATCATCCCCTTAAAAGAGAAGTCAAAAGGATAAGAAAGGCTAGGATGGCTACAGCCTACACCCTTTAAGTCCCCATATGTGATGCTTCTCCCGACTATAATGAAAGCCTTCAAAATGTTGTTATTGAAATCTAGGCAAATACAGTAGCAGATCAAAATATTTCAAACAATACAAGACTAATCCCGGACAAAGACTTTGCACCATGTGAAGTATGTCAACGTGTCGTACAAAGGGAAAGGGAGGGTAAATGCACATTAGCACTTTCAAATTCAGGAATGATCTTAATTTCATAAAACTTCATAAGCTAAAGCCAAGATGGCAAGCAAGTTCATTGAAACTATGGATGAATTAACTTTAAAACAGATACAAAAATCCAAAGGGGTGGCAACCAAAAAGAAAATGAGAGTTGACACAGGTGTATGAGCTTGTGCGTCAGTGTGTGTCTGTGTGTGTGTGACAGAGAGATTTTATTATAGTCATCCATAAAATGTGAATGCATGCACGAATACTGGAAACCATTTTAAGCAATCAATTAAAGCTTTAATCAGACAAGTATAAAGAAAATCTTCTCTATCACCTAGAAAAACAAACATTTGTTTTCATTTTTTCAAAACATTTTTATTCTCCATACATTCTTTTAAAATAAAAAATATAGACCACGTTTTCTAATACATTTTCCTCCACGTACATCACATTTTTCAATTCATTCTTCCAAAACAATTCCTCCAAAACACCCAAAACAAATCCAAACATTCCCTTTTTTTAGCAATGGAGCCACATATCTTCTAGCTCTCTATAACAATCATGTTGGGGGAACAACTGACTCCATGTCTTCAGCATTAATAGAATGATCGTACAGATCCCTTGTAAAGTTTGTAGTGGTGTCCAGAAAATAGAGAATGAATGACATTACACAGCAACATACAAACATGGGTATCGGCCCAAAAACCCAGAGGAAGAGAGGGAATGACAAGTAAAATGCTCGGACTCCAAGTGACCAAAAGAAGCCCCCTCTGTTCAGGTTTGTTGCTACATACTCAATAGCATCTTTTCTGTCTCTAAATGTGGGCACAGTGACCAGAAAGCTACTATGGGCATAATACCTAATACACTGCAGATTGCAAAGAAAGGCAACAAGAAAGCAGAGCAAGATAGCAAAGAACTTCACAGAAGAGACTGAAGTTTTATTTCCATACTCCAACCCCAAAGGAGAGCTTGATTTGTTACTGACATGTACACTTATTAATGAACTGAGAGTGATAGCTGTGGTGGCCAAAAGTGTCGATGCCATTATATTGTTGCGTATGGTTTGAATTGCCAAAACACCATTTTTAAGTGGATCCTGTAAATTGAACAAGTTCAATTCAGGGCTCAGTCAGTATATCAAAAACATCCTTTTTAAAGTAACTTGAATTTAATGACCCCATTAGCATCCACATAAGTGGCCTCAGATCTTGTAACACGTCCGATCGGGCAAAACTAAATTATTTCTTAACCTACTTCTGATAGTTAAATGCACTACTATTCATGGCTGCCAAAGTGGAGAATCATTCAAGTGACTTTATTGATAAAGAATTAATTTACTGTTCCTATTTCTACATCATAGCACCTCTAATTGATAATATTTCTTCACATAAAGCAATTTTCAGAGGGCACTACACAAAATTGAAGCAACTGAAATTTTATGGCCGAACAACAAAATGCACCAAAAGAAGATAAATGTGTAAATGTTCATAAGAAAGCTAAGAAATTTGGGAAAACAGAGCTAAACTTATGACAACTCTTCAACAGAGTCAAGCTTTATAACTCAACTTTTAAAGGTATAGCATCAAAAGCAGAATAGTGACTGATCGAAGGTAACATGTGGACATACATAGGCTTCTTATTTCGGCAAAGTAACTATTTTTTGGCATCTCGTACAACTCATAACAATGTTTGGCCCAAAAACTATACAAAAGATCAGGATATATACAAAAGGCTATATATAGCTTTCATCAATTAATATCTAGATGTGAGCCATCTACCCGGTTGTCTTAATAACTTTTTAAATAAAGATTTTTAGTAATTCGGAATTTTCAGGAACCAACTTTATTCTTTTCTCAAACTTGATATTTATTTCTAGGGCTGTAAATGAATCAAGCCGCTCGTGAGCTATTCGGATCTCGGCTCGAAAAAAAATTCGTTCGAGATCGATCGATAACTTTAACGAGCTGAGTTCGAGCTCGATTTTGAGATCGAAAATATTATCGAGCCGATTTCAAGTCTAGTAGTATTTGGCTCGTTAGCTCACGAGCCTGCTCGTTTATATGCTCGCGAGCCTATTCGCGAGCTCGAGCTCGGCTCGTTTATATGCTCGTGAGCCTGTTCGCGAGCTCGAGCTCGAGCTCGGCTCGTTTATATAATCGCGAACCTATTCACGAGTCTGGCTTGTTTGATAAGTTCACAAATATGTTCGCGAGCGGCTTGTTTAGAAGGTCGATAATAGGCTCGATAAAATTATAAAAATTTTAAATATAGTTTTCCAATGGAATCAAACATAGTACCTTTGAATAAAATGTGAAAACTCACACCACTAAGCCAACTACATTTTTGTATAATCAAACATATTAAAATATTCTTTAAAAACTAACATAATCAATAAATAAAATTTAATGCAAATCTTATAATGGTATATTTAGAATAATTAATTAAAAAATTATATATGACTAAGATAATTCATAAAATAAGAATACAAATTTAGAATAATTAATAAAATTAGGCTAAACAAATAAAATCAACTCTTATTATGATTTATGAAACATCTAGAGTATGACCTACTTGAAATTAATAAATTTCTTACATTTAAAAAATTTAAAAATAAGAATATAAATAAAGAATAATAAATTTAGATTAATCAATGCAAATCTTATAATGGTATATTTAGAATAATTAATTAACTAATTATATATAACCAAGATAATTCATAAAATAGGAATATAAATTTAGAATAATTAATAAAATTAGGTTAATCAAATAAAAACCAACTCTTAGTATGAAATTAGGCATACTTCAGCTGGAGCAACAACTTCATACTTTATCATTCAGCTCCAAAAAAGTGATATCATGTTCAGCTCTACAAAAATTGGCCACCTGCATATGGTGATAACATTGGGTTCCACTTTACCGCGGGGCGAGCATAGCAAATTTTTTGAAAATAATTAAAACATAAATTTAAATGATTTAAATACTATGCTCCGGTGCACGTAGCGATTCATAATGATCGCACGTCAACTAGTGTTTATACAACTATTGTACATAAAAGAGAGTGTATTTTTACTCTTGTGAACACTTCGATTGATGTAAGGTGAGAGGCAATCAATTGCTGGATTAATACAATACGTCTTGCCTAAGGAGCCCAAATGTTCTCTCTCTAAAGAAGTCCATACAATGAACAAGAACCACTAAATCACTATTATGCTAGTAATGGTGATTCATTTTCTTAAACTAAAATATTGCAGTGTTATAGAAAATAACACTTCTTAATCCAAACTAGTGGAAATAAGAATTGTGTTGATATAATAATCAAGAAAAATTTCATGATTCTTTTGGGAAGAAGACAAGAAGATGGAGAGAGTATGAAAAATAAAGAAAGAAACTTTTCTCCTAATCATTTTCCCTAATGGCCTAGTTTTTTGCTTGTTATGTTACCAAAGAATTTTCAAAATCCTATATCTATCTTGAAGGAGGCCAAGAAGTAGTCTAGATTCATAATCCAAAACTTCCTTCTCCAAAATAGGTAGTGGTTGATTTTAGCACGTCTCTACCATATGCAAAAAATGGCCACTATGATACGGTTGGTTGAGAATTTTGATTGATCCTTAATCAATTCAAAATCTTCAACTCCTTCCAAAATTGGATGGCAATCATTCTTTTGGATATTTGCAAAAAATGTCCTCCATCTTTTAATTCTTCCAAATGCTTGTTAGGCCTCTACTAATGGGTTATGAATTAAATATTTGGGCTTTGACTTTTAATCCAATTAATAAGTCCATTAATTAATTCCCAATTAATTGATTAGACCCAAATTCACTTAATTAAAATAAACTCCATAATGGCCAATTAAATAATCCAATTATTTAATTGGCTATATTAATTTATAATTAAATTAATTTAGTCTTTAATTAATTAATTGATCTTATCAATTAATTATTTCACTCAATTAGGATTCCTAATTAAATTGGGTTCCATTAAATAATTCAAATACTTAATTTAATATAAAGTCAAATTTAATTAATCCCTATTAATTAATTGGATCCAACCGATTGGATGATTTTACGGTTTAAGAAATGGTTCCCTCCATTATAGTGTGTGACCCTCTAGGTTCACGACTAAGCTAGTAGTGGGCTTGCAATACTTGCAATTTATGAATAACAATTATTCTGATTAATTAATTTAATTAATTAATTCGCTTAGAATTAACTCCTTAATTCCAAGAACTTCACTATTCATGAAAATATATAGCAAGTAATTATAGCAAACTAGTCTTAGGTGAAATAGCAAGTTAATCTATTTATGTTGTGAGTGTCATACATGTATAGTCCTTCAATCATCTAATCTCACGATTGAATCTAGGGTATGGATTATGAGTCGAAATCCTAATTGATTTAATAATTATGATTTTGTTTCAAATTCTAATGACTCTTCATGAATCAATATTTATCCTGTCTTGGTCAAGGTTTTCGAGTTATGAACTATGAAAATTTAGGAGATTTACTTATCATTAACAATTGATGAATTCTATATTGGCCACTCATAAACCTCCATGCACACCTATACAATATCCAACATATCCCTTTTGCGATTATCAAACAATCAGAAGATAGATCAAAATATTGCAGGGTATACACAAGGCTACCATGGTGCTCCAAGTCTGAGGACTAGCCATTTACTATCAACACATGAAAATTCTTATTTCAACAGGTAAAGCCTCCAACTAAAATTTTCTATGGGTCAATTCAGTGTATTTATTCTCTAACAAGCACCTACATACATGTACTTGCATTTCTAATGCGACAACCTCAACTTACGAGCATGTATCGTATACATGATGTCTTACTGGGCTATTTGATTTCTTATCTCAAAAAGCACTTTACCCCAAACTCATTTAAGACCAAAGCCTTAGAGACATGTTCTATGATTGTCATCATGTTCGCGACCATGCCCCGTAGGTAAATATGGTTTAGGGACTTTATCGAATTGTCTAAGTGCAATCAAGATAAAGAAGCGCCTATAAGTTAATATATATCGAATAAGACTGTCTATTTCAAGATTATAAAAGCAGCCATTACTTAGCACGCCGGACACTACTCTAACAATCTCCCACTTATCCTAGAGCCAATTACCCTGTATCTTTGGCCCATCTTCCAAAGATGTCATTCAAATACTATTTGCGCTAGTGGTCTGGTCATTGGATTTGCTAGATTTTCTGCCAAGGCTATTTTCTCCACTATTGAGTCGCTTACACAAATGATTAGTCTAATCATATGGTATTACCTCATATTGTACTTGGATCTATGTTGAGATCTTAGCTTTTTTGCTTGCACAACAGCCTTATTGTTATCGTAGTAGACTTTTATTAGATTAACAACAGCCAGAACTACTTCCAACCCTTTGGAAGAGCCAGAACTACTTCCAACCCATTGGAAGAGGTTCCTCATCCATACATGTTCCTTTGTAGCATCTCATACGGTGATATATTTATCCTTGATGGTGGAATCCATGGTCATCTCAAGATTAGAACTCCTTCTAGCTAACCGCTACCATTTAGGACAAATATGATTCTAGACATGGATCAAGTTATCTATTTTGGACTAAAAGCTAGATGCAACATCCTAGCTTTAGATCTCCTAATTGTGTTCCGAGAAAACGTCTTTAATGCTTCACAAGCACTTAAAGACCTTATCTATGACTTTTAATGATATAATCATAAAATAGACTGAATTCTTCTCATGATATTCAGAGCATACTTGATATCATATCTAGTACATAGATTTGCATATTTAAAGTATGTGAGTCATCTTTTTATTTTTCCTTCAGAAGTCTTTAGGGACATAGACTTTGAAAAAGAATAACTATGACTCCTGCACTGCTTAAAACTCTATTTGGTTGAGTAGTCTAAGCATCTTTTTAGATCTATACTGATCTAAATCCCCAAGCTCTAGGATGCCTTCCAAATCCCTCATGGAGAATAAGTAGATAACAAGTCTTCGTTAATTGTAACATTCCTACAACATTGTTACACTAATAAATAAATTTTACTATGCTCCCATGAATTTTCTTGCATACATATGCTGCATTTCTAAGTAGGTTAAATCATTTGATTAACACAGCGAATCGAATGTACCAACCTTGGGAATTTAATGTTAAGTCCAATAATGGACTTTTGAGCTTGCTTCTATTGGACATGAAGGTCTCAAGCTGCTTCTTCTCAATACTTCTATTGATGAAGACGACCCTCATATCCTTCCATGTACTCAAATATGGCCAGCAGGATACCAATGGACTTCGACATTGTATCTGGTAAGAGGTTTCCTCAATGGTAAACGCCTTGACTTTGAGTGAAAGCCTTTTGTTCTGGTTATGCCTTATAGGTCATCACCTCCCATGTAATCCAAGCTTTCGCTTGCAGACTCATTTGCAGTCGATGGGTACTATACTCTGTGGTGGGTCTATCAAGGTCCGTAATCTGTTGGAGTACACAGAGTCCATACCAAATGGTATTTTGCTAATTTTCCCGAATTGATGTCATACATCAATGTTCCCTTTTGAAATAATATTCAAGGAAATCCTTATGTACTAAGAATTTAGTAATTTGTTTGTGTACCATTGCCTTTTATGAGAGAATTCATGGTTCTTGAATTTTTTCAAGCTCTATGATCTAGCCCTTTTCCATCCAATAGAAAACACATTTCTACAAGGTCACATTTCTCAAAACTAACACTTTAGACTTGATAAATCATAGAAGCAATAATCAACAAAGTCCTTTGGATACCCCATAAATTTGTGTAAATTAGATCTTGCATCCAACCTATCTCTCACTAACCACTTTGCATAAGCAGGCCTCCTCGTACCCTTAGATATGAGGAGTTTTTCCTATATCATATCTTATATGATATTTTTAAGCATCGACTTTAGTGACTTTTTTCATAAGAATGTTGTTGATTCTAGAGCATAACCCTAAAGTGAAAGAGAGAGCTCAGTGGAATTCAACAAGGACTCACCTTTTTGAGAATCCTATTCTCCATTAGATAATCAAATAACTCACCACCATAGTATTTATTTCCTTGATCATGTCGGTGGATTTTATTACTTTTGTCCATTTTATTCTCTACCTCATATCCAGATTCTTTGAACTCTTCAAAGCATTTAGAGTAATGAAGTAAGAATAGTTCGTTTGTGGACTAACATTTAGTAGACTATATACAATTCTTTTGTATCAAATCCAAAATTGGTGCTTTACTCCATTTGTCCCACAAATGCTGATTTGGTCATTCTACCCTTAAGATAAGATTCACAAGTCGGCATCACATGCAAGTCCAAGAGGTCAAGCAAACAAGCCATCTGGTGAATTATTTCTTTAGGGATATGACCTAACCTAGCATATCACAATCATGTATAAGTATGATTATCTAGCATATCACAATTATGTATAAGTATGATTATCTAAACTTATTTTGTTGATTTTGTTAGATCAAAATTTTTATGGTACTATAATTTAATTGCTAAAGTATGATCATGAAGAGTCATGGAACATTTCCATCCTTTGTTTTTTCAATCAAAACTTTCTCTGATTTAACAAAAATCCAACTTTTAAATCTTTTCCACTATAGACAAATAATTATCACTAACCCAATTCTATCTAGAGATAAGGGGACCATTCCTTCAGCTAAGGAAGCAACCTTTGCTTCACTTCCAAGTTTAAGAATTTCCTCTCAGACTTATTTTTCTTGTCACCGTCTACAACTCTTTGTAGATATAGGATTACATCTAATATCAAATATCCAAGAAGAATTGTCAACAATTGACTTCAACAAAATGTTTATTTGAATTAAAACTCTTTCTAACTCAAATATTTAAATTAGAACTCTTTCTAATTCAAGACGTGAATTAGTACTCCTAATTCATTTAAGCAAGTCGATACTTGCATTTTCTCTTTCCATGCCCCATTTTACCATAATGGTAGCATAAACCTATCTTGTCCTGATTAATCCTCTAGCTTAGCCTATTTTAAATTTTTGTTTATATTGAGAACTCTTTCGTAATCATTCTCTTAGATCCTAAGTCTTAGAGTATGTGAAACGAATAAACAAAATTGGTCTTTGAAAATCAGAGTCTCTTATAACTCCTTATAGGATGTCCTTCTGCAACTCTTTGTAGAATGTGTAGTGGGAGGTGGTTTCCACATCTTTTGTGAAACTGTTTCTACAACTATTTGTAGAAACTCTCTTATGCACCTTTTAAACCTCCCCAAATTTTAAGAACAATTCTTTAATTTTAAGAGCAATTCAAAAGATTTGAGGTTAGTAATTTCCAGTGTCGTCTATAATAAATCAAGTGGATATAATAGTAATAACTATTATCCTAAGTGAGATAGAAAATCAAGCATCTATTCAAAAATATATTCATTTATAACTAGGTCTTTAATTATAAATATCTCCTACTATATCTTCGAATTCCATCACCCCTAATGGTAATTCGGGAAATCAAATTTTCTAATGGGCTTGAGGTCCAATTAGTATAACATATACCCCAATGTTATGAGCCCATATAATACACTAAAAAGTAGTTTATTCTTCAATGATTGTATCTTTATACAACCCCCAAGATGTTTTGCCTCACATCTTCCCATATGCCCCAATTTTATGAGCTCATATGATACTAAGTGTCAAGCAACACCCATCAAACATTCGTGTAGATCGAGCATCTAATGTTCCGCCAACACAGTGATGAGTCCATCCCAAAGCATCACTATGCTTGGTAAAGATCACAACTTTTCAACATAAGACCATCCTACGACTCATGGCCGATGATCGAGTGTGTGTAGCATCGTCATGTCTCTACCTTTTATGATAGGTATAGATCGATGGGTCCTACCCAACTTATCCATATTTTCTTGAAATCAAATTTTAATTTTTTTACTTAATTTCATAAATTAAGTGGGGTTTTATTTTATCCAAGATAGCAAGTATATCACATGAAAGCATTAAATAAATCCTAGCATGCATCTAATACATAATAAACTAGGGATGATCATATGCCCACCTATGTGACCCGTTTGAGCCAAAAATTGGTCTAGGTTAATCTAAGAGTATAAAATGGTATAGAAAGCCTATCTATTACAAAATGTTGTATCTCATACATACATGGGCATTAACCTTCTTGGTCCTTTTCCTTTGTCCTTCAATTACAAAGTAAAAAAAAAAAAACCTCACCTTCCATTCTACGCTTACTACATAAATGTAAAAATAATACAATTATTGAATAAGAGGCTCGAAAACCCTATTTTAAAACCCAAAGAAAAGCAATACACCAATCACATTGGTCAATGGTCCTATGATCATCCCATAAACATATATTGCAAATTTCAAACACTTGGGATAATTACGATTTTTAAAGAAAAACCATTTTTCTATAATTAAAATTAACATTTAATTAAAATTGAAAATCATATTTTGTAAACAATACACACACAAACACTGCCAAGCAGTGCACATGATACTATTTGGTGTACACCCGTGGACTAGGCGCGTACAGGTTTGCTTGCAGGCGAGCAACAACTTGCTCGCTTTTAGCCAGCTTTGCTACATTTCCTAGGCAACTTGCAGGGAACCAACCCAACGAGGCACTCACCAGTGAGCAGTCCGTGTAGGCAGCAACCCTCATGTTCCACTCAAGCCAATGCTCAACCCCATCGCTCGGTGTCTAGCTCATAACCAACAGCTTATGCACTTGGTGGTAGTGTGTTCTGTGCACAATTTTATCATATAAAACATTTACCAAATAAAAAATTATCCTAATCTAACAAATTATGCAATATCATAATGCTTTTATATTTAACAATTAAACATAAATAAATACACTCAACAAAAGTTGACACGAAACAGTGGGGCCGAGTGCAGAATTTTACAAATAATTAAAACATGCATTTAAAGGATTTAAATGCTACGCTCCCGGTACACGTAGCGATTCATAACGATAGCACGTCAACTGGTGTTTTTTTATATAACTATTGTAAATAAAAGAGTGTGTATTCTTATAATTGTAGAACACTTCGATTGATGTAAGGTGAGAGGCAATCAATTGCCGGATTTGTGCAAAATGTCTCATCTAAGGAGTCCAAATGTTCTCTCTCTAAAGAAGTCCACAAAATAGATAAAAACCACCAAATGCTAGTAATGGTGATTCGTGTTCTTAACCAAAATAATGGAGTGTTCTTAATCCAACCAGTGGAAATAAGAATTGTGTTGATAGAATAATCAAGAACAATTTCTTGATTGTTCTAGGAAGATGACAAGAAGATGGAGAGAGTATGAAAAATGAAGAAGAAACTTTTTCTCCTAATCTTTTTTCCTAATGGATGATTTTTTTTATGTTATGTTACCGAAGGATTTTCAAAATCATATATCTTTCTTGAAGGAGGCCAAGAAGTAGTCTAGATTCATAATCTAAAACTTTCTCCTCCAAAATAGGTAGTGGCCGATTTTACCACATCTACTATGTGCAAAAAATGGCCACTATAGTAACGGTGGTTGAGGATTTTGATTGATCCTCAATCAATTCAATTCTTTAACACCTTCCAAAATTAGATGACAATCATCCTTTTGGATATTTGCAAAAAAGGTCCTCCATCTTTTAAATCTTTCAAATGCTTGATATGCCTCTACTAATGAGCTATGAATTAAATATTTGGGTTTGGACTTTTAATCTAATTAATAAGTCCATCAATTAATTTTCAATTAATTGATTAGGCCCAAATTCACTTAAGTAACCAAGATAATTAATTCCATCGTACCCAATTAAATAATCCAATTATTTAATTGGCTAGAATAATTTAACATTTAAATTAATTTAGCTTTAATTACTTAATCGATCCTATCAATTAATTATTTCACTCCATTAGACTTCCTAATTAAATTAGGTTCAATTAAATAATCCAATTACTAATTGAATATAAAATTAAAGCTATAATTAATTAATCCCTATTAATGAATTTGATCCAACCAATTGGATCATTTTACAATCTAAGAAATGGTTTCCTCCATTATAGTGTGTGACCCTTTATGTTCACAACTAAGCTAGTAGTGGGTTTGCAATAACAATTATTATGATTAATTAATCTAATTAATTAATTCACTTGAAATTAACTTTTTAATTCTAATACCCTTACTACCCATGACAACATTTAGAAAGTACTCATGGCAAACTAATTTTAGGTAAAATAGCGAGTAAACCTATTTTTGTTGCGTGTGCAATACACGTACGGTCATTCCGTCATCCAATTTTCTAATTGAATTTAAAGTATTGATTATGAGTCGAAAACCTAATTGATTTATTAACTATGCTTCCATTTCAAGTTTCAATGACTTTTGATGAATCAATATTTTGTTGGGTTCACTATAACCCAAGGGGTAAACATAACAGAAATTAAAAGTTTTGAAATAAAAGATACAATAATGTTTAATGAATTACCCCGATTTCGCAGTGATTCTGACGATTAGCATTATTAGCAATGCAATAAATAGAATATAAATTTAATAACGATGTAATTCATTACCTTTTTCTGAATCTCCTATTTAATGCAAGGCTTGAGGCAATCGATTGCCGATTTTAGCAAAATCTCTCACCAAGGACTCCACACGTCCTTTCTCTAAAGAAGTCCACGCCTTGGACTAGAATAACCAAAAGCAAAGAACTTGCTAATGTTCTTTGTTTTCTTTTTCAAGCCTAAAAGGGGAGTGAATACTAATCTTTAATCCAACCAGTGGAATCAAAGATTAAATATTTTTATTAATTGTTCTTAATCCAATTAGTGGAAGAAGAACAATATACTAGGATATTTTAAAGAATAAGAGAACAATAAGACTTTTTTTTTCTTTCTTCCTTGTGGCTGATTTTAAGAATAGTAGAAGAATAGAATTTTTATCTTCAATTTTATTTTATATGGTGGCTACAAAAATTAGGTCAAACCTAACATTAGCCTCACATGTTAATTTGGTTCTTTGAAAAGTCTAACTTTTCTAACAAACCAAATCCACATCTTACTAAAATCCCCTTTTTCATTCCATCTTAATGGCAAAAAATATAGCCTCTAATTACCTATCAATTTTCGACCCTTTTCTCCTCCAGATACATTGAACTTATCCAATAAATTCAATCTTGATATCTTATATCAATTTAAATAAGAAAAACTATTTTTCTAATTTAATTTAATTCTTATAATATTCTAAGTGGGCTTATACTAATTAGTCATTTTTAAGTTGGGCTTGGACTTCAGCAAACACATTAATTAATCTAATTAATTAATTAGCCCAAGTTTTAATTAATTGATCCAATCAATCAATTAATTCACTCCAAATTGGATTCCTAATATTATTGGGTCTAATTAAATAATCCTATTATTTAATTAGATAATTAACTCAACTAATTTGAATTAATTTAATTTTTAATTAATTAATCCAATTAATAAATTATATCCAACTCTTTGAATTAATGTTAGACTAGAGATTATTCATTCCAAATTATGTGTGACCCTTTAGGTTTATTACTAAGCTAGTAGTGTGGGCTTGCAACGTTTGCAACTTATGTATAACAATTATTCTGATTATTTAATCTAATTAATTAGTTTGCTTGGAATTAACTCTTTAAAACCAAAAACATCACTATCCATGAAAACACCTATCAAGTAATCATGGAAAACAAGCTTTAAGTGATATAGCAAGTGATCCTATTACAATTATGAATACCATGCATATAAGGTCCTTCTGTCAACTAATCTTTCGATTGAGTCTAGGGTATGGGTTTGACTGATTTATGCTCATAACACTCAGAGCATGTGCAATATCAGGGCTTGTACATAACATTAAATATATTATGCTCTCTATTATGGATGTATAAGGTATGCGAGTCATTATTTCTCTCTCTTCAGGTGTCTTGGGAGACATAGCCTTAATGAGTGAAACCCTATAACTCATAGGCAGAAATCGTTGTTTGGATTCCTCCATGCTAAACTTTTTTACACTTTGTCTATGTACATGAACTGGAATAGTTCGATCATCATTCTAGATCTATCTCTATAGATCTTTTATCCCTATGATAAAAGATGCATGTTTCAAATCTTTCATGGAAAACTATTTAGACAACCAAGTTCTCATTGACTGCAACATCCCTACATCATTCTTAATGAGTAGAATGTCACCAACGTAGGGCATAACAAATGCAGCTGCGCCCCACTAACCTTCTTGTAGACATGTGGTTCATCCGGGTTCTTATGAAAAACAAATGTTTTAATTATTTTATCAAATTGGATGTTCTAACCCCTTAAAGCCTATTTGAGTCTATAAATAGATATCTGAAACTTGCAAACTTTTTGCTTGCTTCTGATGGATGTAAAGCCTTCTGGCTGCTTCATATAGATATCTTCCTTAATGGTTCTATTAATGAATAAGGTCTTCATATCCATTTACCATATCTCACAGTCATAATATGTAGATATAACTAGTAGAATACGGATGGATATAAGCATCGTCACTGGTGAAAAAGTTTTCTCATAATTAATTCCTTACTTCTCAATATAACCTTTTGCAACCAGACGTGCTTTATAGGTTTCTATCTCTCCATTTACTCCGAGCTTCCACTTGTAGAACCATTTGTAGCTAATGGGAACAATTTTCTACGATGGGTCCACCAAGGTCCATACTTTGTTGGAGTATGATAAGTGCATATTTTGACATATTTTTGTATCAAATCCTTTATACTTTTCTTGCTTTATTCTTGTTAATATTATTGTTTTATTAATATTTTGTGTTAGGGAATAAATGGAAGCATGTTTCCAAACTTGTACAATTTTTGTATTTTGAGCATAATTTCATGATCAAAAGTCCTATTGACCTGAAGCTTATTTCATTTGAAAGCCAAGAGATAGAGGTACAACTTTTCTATTGGAAGCTTAGCCCAATTCAGTTTTGATTATAGCAGAAAATTCATCCAAATAGTTGTACAAAATGGATAACCAAAATTCGGATAAGAGTTCAGCCTAGTATTGACTTATTTTACCAATTGGATTATATCTCTTGAGCCCAAATTTATTTTGGACTGAAATTCAGATACATTATACATAAGGGGTAAATAAACAAGTTTGCCAATGACAAGATGGTGAGAAAATATGTCAAAATGGTAAAAATATAAGCTTCAAGTACAGGTTGTATTAAGTAATAAATTTCTCGTGAGTGCGAGGTCGATCCACATGGAAGTTGTTTAAAGAATTCAAGTTTATATTTCCAAAAAGATGGAGTTTATGTGAATCAAAATATATGAACAATTAATGTATGTTGTAACTAAAGAAAAATCGAAGTAATAAAAGTACTGACGATCAGGGATTCACTCTTGAGTTTTGGATAAAGAAATCATTATTTATTCTTTGTACTTCTATTAATTGCTACAATTAGAATCCATACATAATGAAGGTCCCAATGGGAAGATATTATCAAATAACTAATGCAATAAGGTAATCATGATATTGTCTTACTATTGCAAATTATCTCTTAACGCCAATACTTATTTATAGGATCAAACATTTATGCACACATTCGTCAACAATAAATCAAGGTTTCACATTTGTAGTCGGTGGGGTAAAACCATACAATAAGCTAAATGAACCCAAATATTTATTGTGCCATTGGAGATACATAAATCAAGAATCACCACAAAATAAGTAGGGTTTAAATCAAAAATAAAAATAATAATACAACATATTTAAATATTTTATATCCTTATAACCATTCATCTTCCTCCATCAAGAGGTTCACCCTTTTTCTCCGCAAAATAAAATTTAGAAAGACATAATAAAAGTAGCAAAGACTAAAAATATAAGAGAAACTAGAGAATGCATTTCTATTACTACTAGAAAACTTACAATACTAGAAAACATACAAACTAGAAAACTTAGCTTGAAGAAACCCTCTACCCCCCTCCTCTTACAAACTTAATACATGACCTACTTATAGTACTTGGAGTAAGCTAGAGGCCAAACAAATAATGGAGGGGTTAATCAAGTGGTATGTCAGTTTCCAAGAGTTGGTAAGTTGTCATATGAAGTTCTCACCCACTGAAATGAATTGCATTATTCAGTTAGATACAACTAGATTTTGAAGATATGTAAAAAAACAAAAGTGTAGACCTTTTAGCGCTGATATATTTTCATATATCTTTTGTCAAATTTGATGGTCAGATGAAGGAGATATGGTCAAATTATTGATTCATATCCAAGAGTCATCCTTTAACAGCAGCAACAAATTGTAGCCTATGTTTTTACTATTTTGATACATTTTCACACCATCTTGTTTCAGCAAACTTGTTTATTTACCTCTTTTGTATAACAAATCTGAATTACTGCTCATAAATAAATTTGGACTCAAGAGATATAACCCAATTGGTAAAATAAGTCAATACTAGTCTAAACATTAATTCGAATTTTGGTGATCCATTTTGTGCAACTAGTTAGATGAATTTTATGTTATAATAAAGACTGAATTGGCCTGAACTTCCAACAGAAAAGTTGTACCTCTATCTCTTGGATTTCAAATAAAATAAGCTTCAGGTTAATAGGGTTTTTGATCATGAAGTTATGCTCAAATTACAAAAACTGCACAAGTTTGGAAACATACTTCCATTTATTCCTTAACAAAAAATATTAATAAAACAATAATATTAACAAGAATAAAGCAAGAAAAGTATAAAGGATTTGATACAAAAATATATCAAAATATGCACTTATCAAATTCCTCCCACACTTGACCCTTGCTTGTCCTTGAGCAAGCCTAAAACAAACATAAACTAATCCACTTTCGGAGGAAATCACGATTGCATTTAGCATATGCAACAAGCCTTTAAACTCCTAGGTGGCCCATAGAGGATGAGTTCTAGTCTCATGAACGTTTTCAGTAGTGATACCCACAAACACCTATAATAACTATCTTCCAACTTTTGTTCTCATGAAGCAACAAAGTAATATGGAAATAAAATCAATTAAGTGTTGAGTTTAACTCTTAGTCATTCAAAAGTCAATATATTTCTATAATAAGCATACTCAAGTGTATGTGTAGATAGTTAATGTCAATAGTGACAAAACTATACATGCTTTAAATAAGTAGATTCTCATAAAACCTTCAAAAACCATCACCCAATCTCTAACAGAAAAGTTAAATATCATAGGCTCTTCATTTGGTGCAAATCTCCACTACGGTGAAGGCACCATACGAAATCAAAAGGTCTCCAACAAAGATTGTAATGGGGCCAAAGGGTAGTCATGTAGCGAAGAAATAAAAGGATAAGATGCGACAAATGTTCTAAAAACTTCATGGAATTAGAGACAGAGTTTATCGATGAAGAACTCTCAAACTCCACAAATTTCAACACTGGGGCCTATGTTGTACCCTTCTTATCCATCTTACAACATCTCATTTTCAGTTGCAACTCATAGCACTTTACAATTTTTTTTTTCTATTTTTTTTCTATTTTTTTGAAAGAGAAACTCCCCCACACTTATCTTCTATTTAAACTTGAATTTCTTTTGTAAGTTCAAGCTGTCAATTGAATGTCTCTTAAACTTCAATCATTTTTAGAACAA
Organism: Paulownia fortunei; assembly: GCA_019321725.1. Taxonomy (NCBI): domain Eukaryota; kingdom Viridiplantae; phylum Streptophyta; class Magnoliopsida; order Lamiales; family Paulowniaceae; genus Paulownia; species Paulownia fortunei. The sequence continues at coordinate 12,279,057 of CM033110.1, forward strand.
GTGTTGGATAATAGTGTATTTAGACTAGGTAAAAAGATATGGTTATAAAAAAAATATTTATTTATTGAAAGGTTCAAAGTGGTTTACTAGGGGGATGTTCTCTTAAAACATCATATGGGGAACAAGCTGATTTGGCAATGGTGCTAGAAAGTCTAATGTCTTAATCATTTTTCTAGTGGTGCACTATCAGTCGATCGCCTCAATAGACCAAAAGTAAAAGTTCTAATACTCAACCCCTATATATTGAAGATCCAAGTGATGATTAGAGCAAGGACATAAGAACTATCTATTTTGACATGATTGTCTTCACACTCAATAACATAACTATTTGTGCAAAACAAAATTTGAGTATAATCATCACAAAAATATATTAACCAAATAACAACATCAAAGTCCAAAACAACACTTATCATTAATCAAACCATATTATTCATGCTTAATTTTAATCATTGAAGTTAGAAGAACCTCTACGACTCAAAAAAAATAAAAATAATTGGTAATTCACAAACATCTGTTAAAAACTTCACAAACTTGCCATGTTATACAAAAAATAGAAATGCGTCTCAAGAGTGTTACAATTACTTTTTACTCCACCACCATTTTTCATGATTTCAACGGACCCATCAGAAAATAGCTTGATTTTTTATTTTTTTCACTAGAAAAATACATATTGAACACACAAAATCATGATATCAACTATCCCTCTCCCCAATCTAATCGAGACATTGTCCCTAATGTCATAAATAGATAAGAAAGTAGAGTTTGAAAGATATCACCTGAAGTGTGTTTAAAAAAAATAAAGCTGAAACAACAAACAAAGAAAATACATACTATTAGATAAAACTATTAACAATAAATATTACAGACTGAGAGTCAAATGCAATTTACATTTTTGACTATTATTCTTGTTAGACCAATCCACATTGGCCAAGGCTGGATTAGGTTCTAGCACATATGCTATAAGTTGATCAATCAGTTGGTTAGGTGTTGGAGCATAAATGAGGATTCTTCTTGCAGACAGTGAAATAAAACCTCTTTTCACAGCATGATCTACAAAAGATAGCAAACCATCATAAAAATCATTAACATTAAGAATACCTATAGCTTTTTGGTGAATGTTAAGTTGTGCCCAAGAGACAACTTGGAATAATTCCTCTAGTGTACCAAAATCGCTAGGTAGAATGATGAATGCATCCGCATTGTTTAACATATTAGGCATTATATCCTGAATATGTGACACTTTTAGCTCATCTTCAATGATCATACCTGTGATATTCTGTACTGTTAAAGATTTTGGGATAATTCCCAAAATTTTGACACCTCCTACATAAGCAGAAATAACAACACTCCCCATTAACCCCAAACTACCTCCCCCATATACTAAATGAATTTTTCTCTCTGTTAAAGTTCTACCAAGGTTATTGACTGCCCCTATAAACTCACCCTTTTTTCCAAGATTAGATCCACAAAAAACACAAATGCAATTGAATTTGCGAGTTGAATAAACTTTTATTTTTTTTTATTTTTTTTTATTTTTTTTTATTTTTGAAAATAAGTTGTTCAAAAATAGAGTGAGTATAGTGATATTTATTGAGGTGTGAATAGGGAATGCATTTATTGCATGCCTTTTTCTTTTGTCAAAAAGGTTGAAAATAAGGACACACACAAAATTTAAAAATTACCTACTTACACGTGAATGTACATGTAGTTGTGATTGTGGCTCACATCTTCCTTTGGTTTTATGTCCAGTAATGACTTAAACGCCCTCTATGGGTCGAGAATATGCTTCCCATCCAGTTTTCTTATAAACTGGCAAACAGGGTCTTTTAATGTCAGATTTCCAAAACTATAAAGCTCATATTCATTTCGAAAATGATCCCTTAAATCAAGAATTGCACGTTGTACCAATCCACATGAATACATCTCAAGAGTCAATATAATGTGATCTAAAGACTCCTTACTCAGTCCATCCATAATGAATTTAAGTTTATCTTCTCGATTTTTAAAGACCATTCCTAAAGAATAACACTTTTTGTTGCAAGTCCATTTAGCACAATTGTGACAAACTTTTATTTTTTTTGCCCTTCATTTCTTTGAATATGTGCTTTTACCAAAACCAGGCATGTATCTAGTAAACAAATCTGGAAAATCATGTGAAAACTCACCTGATCTTACCTTTACTTCAATTATCCATCATATATCCTCCGAGATGCTCTTGTGCATAAGCATCCTCAGTCTTTCAATCTTATCTCATTGTTAGGCACATATCTTTGAAAGATTTGATCCGAACAATATTTGAATAGGTATGGATCATCCTATTAAAAATTTTTAACCTCAGTAAAAAACTTCTTTTTGTTTTGAGAGTTCCAATGTGATGGCATCTTTCTTGTCACAAGAAAATTAACAATGTCAGCAAATTAAGGTAAAATAGAAATATTAAATAGTTGTTCAATAGGGAAAGTGTCATTCACAGGTGTGGTTTGAAATGAGTCATCACAAATAGGTCTCGACAAATGATCAGCCACTACATTCTCTACTCCCTTTTTATCTCGAATAGTAACATTAAATTCTTGGAGTAAGAGAATTTACCTAATCAGTCTTGGTTTAGCATCTTTTTTTGACAAAAGATATTTCAAAGTTGCGTGATCACTGAAAACAACAACTGGTGAGCCAACAAGATGAGATCAAAATTTGTCCAATGCAAAAACTATAGCAAGTAATTCTTTTTCAGTTGTTGTATAATTCAATTGAGTACCATTTAAAGTTTTACTTGCATAGTAAATAACATATGGTTTCTTATCTTTTCTTTGTCCCAAGACAGTTCCAACAGCATAATCACTAGCATCACACATTATTTGAAAAGGTAAAGTCCAATCTGGAGGTTGCATGATTAAAGCAGATATAAGTATGCTTTTAACCTTAACAAAAGCATTTTCACAGTTTTTAACCCATTCAAAAATAATATCTTTTATTAGAAGATTACAAAAAGGTTTAGATATTATACTAAAATTTTTGATAAATATTCTATAAAAACAGCATGTCCTAAAAATGATCTAACCTCCTTCATAATCTTTGGTGTTGGCAAAAATGGTAATTAACTCAATTTTAGATTTGTCAACCTCAATACCGTCTGATGAAATAATGTGTCCAAGAACAATGTCAGTTGTTACCATGAAATGACATTTCTCCCAATTGAGCACAAGATTCATTTCTTTACATCTGATCAAAATCTTTTCTAAATTAGATAAGCAATCATCAAATGAATTACCAAAAATAAAAAAATCATCCACGAAAACTTCAAAAAAGCATTCAACCATGTTACTAAAAATACTAAGCATGCATCATTGGAATGTAGGTGGTGCATTACATAATCTAAAAGGCATCATTCGATATGCAAAAGTACCAAAATAATATGTAAAAGTTGTTTTCTCTTAATCTTCAAGTGCAATTGTAATTTGATTATACCCAAAATATCCATCTAAAAAGCAATAAAATTTGTGTCCCACATTTTTTTCTAAAATTTGATTCATGAAAGGTAATGGAAAATGATCTTTTCTAATAATTGAGTTGAGTTTCCTATCGTCAATGCACATTCGCCAACCAGTAACAGTCCTAGTTGGAATAAATTCATCATTCTTATTCTTGATTACAGTAACTCCAAATTCTTTAGGTATAACTTGAGTAGGATTTACCAATTTGTTATCAAAAATAGGATAAATGATTCCATTATCTAAAAGTTTAATGACTTCATTTTTTACTACTTACTTTCATATTAGGATTTAACCTTCATTGCATTTCTCTAGAAGGTTTAGCATTTTCCTCTAGATAGATGTTATGTGTGCAAATGAAAGGATTAATACCTTTAATATCAGCAATGGTCCATCCTAAAGCATTCTTATACATTTTCAGAGTTTCGATCATCTTACCTTCTTGAGATGCATCGAGTTTGGGAAAAAATATTACTGAAAAAGTCTCATTCTCACCCAAGAAATAGTATTTAAAATTAACTGGCAAAGTTTTCAAATCAACCACGAGAGCTTTAATACTTGATGGAATAGATTTTACTGTTGATGATGAAAGTTCTTCGAACCTTGGCTTCCAAAAATATTTTTTTTGTACCTGCAAAAATTCAGAAATAGTATTAGTGTGTGCCTTTTTACAAATACTTTCACTTTCGAAACAAGTTTCCAAAGAATATGAAGAGTTAGTAGTGGTAAAGTATTCATGAACAAGTTCCTCAATTGAATCAACTTTCTGTACTTCGACATCTTCTGTAGGTTACATATAAACATTAAACACATTTAGTTCCAAAGTCATATTTCCAAATGATAACTTCAAAATACCATTCCTATAATTGATCAAATCATTTGAAGTTGCAAGAAAAGAACTACCCAAAATGATAGGAATTTGTGTATGTGTTTGTGCAATAGGATCTGTGTCCAAAACAATGAAATCAACTGGAAAGTAAAACTTATCAATACCAACACATCTTCTACTATTCGCTTTGGAACTTTAATCGAACGGTCAGCTAGTTGAAGTACATCAAAAATTAGTTTAAGTTCTCCCAAACCTAACTGCTCGTAAATTGAGAGAGATAGAAGATTTACACTAAGACCAAGATCAAGCAAAGCACTCTCCATTCTAGTGTTTCCTATGATACTGAAATGGTTGAACAACTTAGATCTTTGTACTTGGGTGGAGTGAATTGTTGAATGATTGAACTAACACTTTCAGTTAAAAATGTCTTCTTTTGTACATGATGTTTTCTTTTGATTGTACACAAATCTTTCAAAAACTTGGCATAAGGTGGAACTTGCTTGATTGCATCCAATAATGAATTATTAATCTTCACTTGTTTAAAAATTTCAAAAATTTCAGCATTTGAGTTCAATTTCTAAGTTGCTTGCAATCTTTGAGGAAAGAGTGTTGGAAGTAAATATTTTTCTTTTTCTTCATTTTCACACTTACCTTCTTCGAACTTACCTTCAACAATTAATGTACGTTGTAACTAAAGAAAAATCAAAGTAATAAAATTACTGAAAATTAGGGATCCACTCTTGAGTTTTGGATAGAGAAATAGTTATTTATTCTTTTTACCTCTATTAATTGCCACAATTGAAATCCATATATAATGAAGGTTCCAATAGAAAGATATTATCAAATAACTCATGCAATAAGGTAATCATGATATTATCTTACTATTGTAAATTATCTCTTAACGCCAACACTTATTTATAGGATCAAGCATATATACACACCTTCGTCAACAACAAATCAAGGTTTCACATTAGCAATTGGTAGGATAAAATCATATGATAATCTAAATGAATTCAAGTATTTATTTTGCCATTGGAGATACATAAATCAAGAATCACCACAAAACAAGTAGTGTTTAGATCAAAAATAAAAATAATAATACAACATACTTAAATATTTTTTACCCTTATAGTTATTCCTCTTTCTCTATCAAGAGGTTTACCCTTTTTCCTCAGCAAAATAAAATTTAGAAAGACATAATAAAAGTAGCAAAGACTAAAAATATAAGAGAAACTAGAGAATGCATTTCTATTACTACTAGAAAACTTACAATACTAGAAAACATACAAACTAGAAAACTTAGCCTAAAGAAACCCTCTATCCCCCTCTTCTTACAAGTTTAATACATGGCCTATTTAAAATACCTGTAGTAAGCTAGAGGCTAAATAAATAATAGACGGGTTAATTAAGTGGTATGCTTGTTGTCAAGAGTTGGTAAGTTGTCACATCAAGTTCTCACCCATTGAATTGAATTGCATTGTTTAGTCAGACATCGCCAGATTTTGAAGATGTGTCAAAGAATCAAAATTGTAGATCTTTCAGCGTGATATATTTTCACATATCTTTTCTCAAATTTGGTGGTCGGATGAAGAAAATATGGTTAAATTACTGAGTTATGTCCAAGAGCTGTCCTTTAACAACAACAACAACTTGCAGCCTATGTTTTTACCATTTTGACACATTTTCACACCATCTTGTCTTGATCAAACTTATTTATTATCTCTTGTGTATGATAAATCTGAATTACTGCCCAAAATAAATTTGGGCTCAAGAGATATAACCCAATTGGTAAAATAAGTTAATAATGGACTAAACTCTGATCTAAATTTCGGTGATCCATTTTGTGTAACTATTTGGATGAATTTTATGCTATAATTAAAACTGAATTGGGCTGAATTTCCAACAAAAAAGTTGTACCTCTATCTCTTGGCTTTCAAATGAAATAAGCTTTAGGTCTATAGGACTTTTGATCATGAAGTTATGCTCAAATTACAAAAACTACACAAGTTTGAAAACATGCTTCCATTTATTCTCTAACAAAAAATATTAATAAAACAATAATATCAACAAGAATAAAGTAAGAAAAATATAAAGGATTTGATATAAAAATATGTCAAAATATGCACTTATCAAATTTTCCCACACTTAACCCTTGATTGTCCTTGAGCAAGCCTAAAACAAACATAAACCAATCCACTTTCATAGAAAATCACGATTGAATTTAGCATATGCATCAAGCCTTTAAACCTCTAGGTGGCCCATAGAGGACGAGTTATAGTCTCGTGAAGGTTTCCAGTAGTGATACCCACAAACACCTACAATAACTGTCTTCCAACTTCTATTCTGATGAAGTAACAAAGTAATATGTAAATAAAATCAAATAAGTGTTGAGTTTAACTCTTAGTCATTCAAAAGTCAATACATTTCTACAGTAAGTGTGTGTGTGGATAGTTAATGTCAATAGTGACGAAACTATGCATGCTTCAAATAAGTAAATTCTCATAAAATCTTACAAAACCCATCACCCAATCTCTAACAGAAAAGTTAAACATCATAAGCTCTTCATTTGGTGCAAATCTCCAATACGCTAAAAGCACCACCCGAAATCAAAAGGTCTTCAACAAAGGTTGTAATGGGGCCAAAGGGTAGTGAAGTAGCTAAGAAATAAAAGGATAAGATGCAACAAAGGTTCTAAAAACTTCATAGAATTAGAGACATTGAGTTTATCTATGAAGAATTCTCAAACTTCACAAATTTCAACACTGGGGTCTATGTTGGACCCTTATTATTTATCTTGCAACATCTCATTTTTAGTTGCAACTCGTAGAAGTTTGCAATTTTTTTTATTTCTATTTTTTTTTGAAAGAGAAACTCCCCTATACTTATCTTCTATTCCAACTTGAATTTATTTTGTAAGTTTAAGCTGTCAATTGAATGTCTCTTAAACTCTAATCATTTTTAGAACAAGGGTTGGATAATAGTATATTTAGACTAAGTAAAAAGATATGGTTACAAAAAAAATTATTTATTTATTGAAAGGCTCAAAGTGGTTTATTAGGGGGATGTTCTCTTGAAACATCATATAGGGAAAAACTGATTTGGCAATGGTGCTAGAAAGCCTAATGCCGTAATCATTTTTCTAGTGGTGCACTATTAGTCGTTCACCTCGACAGACCAAAAGTAAAAGTTCTAATACTCAATCCCTACATGTTGAAGATCCAAGTGATGATTAGAGCAAGAGTATAAGAACTATCTATTTTGACATGATTGTCTTCACACTTAATAACATAACTATTTGTGTAAAACAAAATTTGAGTATAATTATCGCAAAAATGTATTAACCAAATAACAACATCAAAGTCCAAAACAACACCCATCACCAATCAAACTACATTATTCATGCTTAATTTTAATAATTGAAGTTGGAAGAACCTCTACGACACAAGAAAAGTAAAAGCAATTGGCAATACACAAACATTTGTTAAAAACTTTACAAACTTGCCATGTTATGCAAAAAATAGGGATGCATCTCAAGAGTGTTACAATTATCCTTTACTCTGCCACCATTTTTCATGATTTCAACGGATCCATTAGAAAACAGCTTGATTTTTTATTTTTTTTAACTAGAAAAACACATATTGAACACACAAGTCATGATATCGACTATCCCTCCCCCAACCTAATCGAGACATTGTCCCCAATATTAAAAATAGATAGGAAAATAGAGTTTGAAAGATATCACCTGAAGTGTGGCTACAAAAAATAAAGCTGAAATAACAAATAAAAAAAATACATACTATTAGATAAAACCATTAACAATAAGTATCACAGACTGAGAGTCAAATGCAATTTGCATTTTTTACCATTGGTCCTGTTAGATCAATCTCCATTGGCCAAGGTTGGATTAGGTTCTGTCACATATGCTAGAAGTTGATCAATTAGTTGGTCAGGTGTTGAAGTAGAAATGAGGATTCTTCTTGTAGACGGTGAAATAAAATCTTTTTTCACAGCATGATTTATAAAAAATAGCAAACCATCATAAAAACCATTAACATCAAGAATATGTATAAGTTTTTGGTGAACTTGGAATAATTCCTCCAGTGTACCAAAACCACCAGGTAGAAGGATGAATGCATCTGCATTGTTTAATATGTTAGGCATTCTGTCCTAAATATGTGACACTTTTATCTCATCTCCAATGGTCATACCTGTAATATTCTGTACTGTTAAATATTTTGGGATAACTCCCAGAACTTTAACACCTCTTACATAAGTAGAAATAGCAACACTCCCCATTAACCCCAAACTATCTCCCCCATATACTAAATGAATTTTTCTCTCTGCTAAAGTTCTACCAAGGTTATTGGCTGCATTAAAATTCGGATATTGCCTACATACAACTTACCAACTCTTGTCAACTAGCATACCACTTGATAAACCTCTCCATTATTTGTTTGACCTCTAGTTTACTCCAAGTACTATAAATAGGCCATGTATTAAGCTTGTAAGAGATAAGGGGTAGAGGGATTCTTTATGTTAAGTTTTCTAGTTTGTATGTTTTCTAGTATTATAAGTTTTCTAGTAGTAATAGAAATGCATTCTCTAGTTTCTCTTATATTTTTAGTCTTTGCTACTTTTATTATGTCTTTCTAAATTTTATTTTGGTGAGGAAAAAGGGTGAACCTCTTGATGGAGAAAGAAGAATGGTTATAAGGGTAGAAAATATTTAAGTATGTTATATTATTATTTTTATTTTTGATCTAAACCCTACTTGTTTTGTGGTGATTCTTGATTTATTTATCTCCAATGGCACAACAAATACTTGGGTTAATTTAGCTTATTGTACGGTTTTACCCCACCGACTGCTAATATGAAACTTTAATTTGTTGTTGACAAAGGTGTGTATATATGCTTGATCCTATAAATAAGTGTTGGTATTAAAAGATAATTTGCAATAGTAAGACAATATCATGATTACCTTATTGCATGAGTTATTTAATAATATTTTCCCATTAGAACCTTCATTATGTATGGATTCCAATTGTGGCAATTAATAGAGGTAAAAAGAATAAATAACCATTTCTCTATACAAAACTCAAGAGTGGATCCCTGATCCTCAGTACTTTTATTACTTTGATTTTTCTTTAGTTACAGCATACATTAATTGTTTATATATTTTGATTCACATAAACTCTATCTTTTTAGAAATATAAACTTGAATTCTTCAAATAATTTTCTTGTGGATCAACCTCGGACTCACGAGAAATTTATTACTTAATACAACCTATACTTGGGTTTGCAACCTTAAAGTTGTAGCAGAGTACATGGAGTCCATCTCGAATTGCTTCGTTTCTTGCCACTTCCCCGAGTTGATGTCAGAGATCGCCTCTCTATAGCTTCTTGGATCATTATCTAAGGGGAGTCCCTCTTCTTTATTCTCTAACAAACTGATGTACCTTTTAGGTACCCTTGACACCCTTTGGGATCTTCAAAGGGGTTGTATCTTAGAGGGCCTAGCATCAGCTGGTGTGTCATCTACTACAACATTGGGGACATTCTATGGTTCTTGAACTTCTTCAAGTTCCATGACTTTTTCACTTCTATCGAATACAAATCCTTCTTTAAAGAATGTGGCATTCTTTTAAACAAACATCTTTTGTTGTGAGGCATCATAGAAATAGTATCCAATAGACTCATTTGAATACCCCACGAACTTATATAAGATGAATCTCATATCCAACTTATCACCCACTAGCGGCTTCAATAAGCAGCATGCCCCTATACCCTAAGGTATTTACAGGAATATGTCTTACCACACCATATTTCATATAGTGTTTTTGGGTACGACTTTAGATAGCACCCAATTTAATAGGAATGCCTCCTCAAATCTAATATATGTTTAACTCACTCCACTTGTCCAACAAATGGAGATTTGGTCATCTTTCCTTTGAGGCAGGACTCATATGTTGACAGTTCTTTCTCGTCCTTTAAGTCGAGCAATTGTGCCAACTTGTTAATCCTCTTCTCATAAATATACCCTAATCTTACATGTCACGGGCTCATGGAACTATGAAAATCTAATTTTATTTTATTTTGTTGAATTATGAGAATGGGTTGTTGGGAATAACAATATATAAATAATTCATCAAAAAATCGGAATAGATTAAATCAGAACTTTTGAAAATGAACAATTTCTATTTTCAATGGTAAATCTAAAACCTTCTCTATCCAAAATTAGAATAGAGACAATGTTCTTAACAATATCTAGAATGAAAAGATAATTGTTTAAAACTATTATAGAGTCATTTTCAAAAGCTAGATTAATGGTGCCTATAGCCAATACAACAACTTTTGCTCCATTTCTCCTCCATCTAGCTTTTGAATTCTTGTCATTATCTACAAATTATTGTAAATATATGAGTCATAACCGGTATCCAATACCTAAGAAGTATTATTAATAGATAAGTTAACTTTAACAAGATATATACCTGAAGTCTTTAGGCTTGCAAGATACTCCTTGTGGTTCCCCTTCCAGTGCCCTGGTTTGCCGCAGTAATGGCACTTGTCTTTGGCTTGAGAAGAAACTATCTTAACACCACCCTTCGCCTTAAGCTTGTTGGGCTTGGAAGAACCATTTTCTTTCTTCTTTTCTCTTTTTGGGCTTTCTAGCCTTTGATCCGAAAGAAGATCCAATAAGCATAACTGGCTTCTCCTTTTTCATAGTGAACTCAGTCATCTTTAACATGTTTACAAGCTTAAGGAGACTAGTCTCCATGTTGTGCATGTTAAAGTTAACAACAAAGGTGTCAAATGAGGAAGGTAGAGACTGCAACATAAGATCTGTATAGAGTTCGTTCTCCATAACGACTCCAAGGGATGCTAGCCTTTCTATGAGGGCTACCATCTTCAATCCATAGTCATGGACTAAAGATCCCTCAGTCATATGACATTTGAAAAGTTCATTTAAGATTTGATATCTCATCTGCTTAGTACGTTCACCATATAACTCTTATAGGTGAAGGAGGATCCCATAAACAGTATCTTGATCCTCGTTCTATCTCTGCAGTTTATTTGACATTGATGCTAATATGTAGCATCAAGCCTGCAGATTATCATCAATATGACGTAGGTAATATGCATAAGCCACTGAAGTGATATCCTCCGGTAGAATTGAAGGAGGCGCGGTGTCGAGGATGTATGCCCTCTTCTCTGACTGAAGGATTATCCTAAGGTTTCTTAGCAAATCGACAAAGTTTGGTCGAATTAATTTATTTCGCTCAAGAATTATTACTAGTGGATTCTTTGCCATTTTTAGTAGAAGGATCTACAAAAATATACACGAAGCAGAAAATGAGTAAACTATGGGGACAGTATATTCATTTAGTATAAGGTATTTAATATTAAATATCTCCCACTATTTTGTACAAACTCATCACCCTAATGGAAGTTTCAAGAAATCAAATTTTCTAGTGGGCTTCAAGTCTAACAAAAATATTTCACACCCCAATTTTATGAACCCATGAAATATTTCTATCAGTGGTCTACTCTTTGACGATTATATCAGTATACGACCCTCAAGTTTGTTTTGCCTAATCTCTTTCTATACACCCTAATTTTATGAATCTATATGGTAGTAAGTATCAAACAACACCCATCAAGTGTTTGTGTAGATGGAGCATTAAGATATCCCACGACTCGTGGCCAATATAATGACGAGTCCATCCCACGAGCATCTCTGTCCTTAGTAGAGATCACAACTTTCCAACACAAGACCACCCCACGACTTATGGCTAGTTTTCAAGTGTGGTAGCGATTGTCAAGTCTCTATCTTTGATGGTAGACATGGAACGATAGGTCCTACTTAACTTGTTCATTTTTGTTTGAAATCAAATTATAAAATATTCATTACTTAATTTCATAAATTAAGTGAGTTTTGATTTTATCTAAGACCTCATCAATTAAATTACTAGGTGGGTTATTGTTAATGCTCATCATCATAGAAATATAAAGAACTATTCTATTACAATTTATTTTGTACCAATGCATTGATGGATCTTGAATCTCCTTCTATTACATTTGCATTTATTATACAAAAATAGAATAAGAAGCTCGCAAGCCCCAAATACCCGAAGTTAATAAAAACATCCAATCACATTGGTCATAGGCCCATGATCATCCCTAAATAAACATGCAACAAACATTCATCACCTTAATTCTAAAGCAAGTAAGTTTACCAAGTTGTTAAACAATGCATTTTCAAGACTTGGACACAATCTTCTTTTTTATGAAAAATAATTTTTCACCATTTTAAAATTTAAAATTAATTTAGAATGAATAAAATAGAATATTTATCAAAACTGCATGTAAATGGATCACCTGACAACACACGTGCAATTAAAAGACAAATTGCGGTCGAGTCACACATGCATCGCCGAGCAAAACCAGCCCCTACATGCAGCAGGCTGGTGTGCAGGCAATCCTTGCCCACACCCTACTGCGTGCAATAGCACGCACTAGCGATAGTCACTCGCGCTGCTGCTGCCTGGCACTGTGAAATGTACTTGCTAGTTCTAGGTCCAAACGCATCGTATGCTTCGATTTAATATTAGCCTCACATGTTAATTTGGTTGTTTGGAAAGTCTAACTTTTCTAACAAACCAAATCCATATCATACAAAAATCCCCCTTTCATTCTATCTTTAATAGCCGAAATATGGCCTCTAATTAGCCATCAATTTACGGCCCCTCTCTCCTCTAGATGCATTGAACCAATCCCATAAATTTAATCTTGATATTCATATATATTGAACCTATCATATAAATTCAATCTTGATATCTTATATCAATTTAAATAAGAAAAATTATTTTTTCTATTTAATTTAATTATTCTAGTATTCCAAGTGGGCTTCTACTAATGGGCTATTTTGAAGTTGAGCTTGGATTTCAGCAAACAAATTAATTAATCCAATTAATTAATTAGAATAAGTTCATTTAATTGATCCAATTAATTAATTAATTGGCTCCAAATTGGATTCTCATTCTTGTTGGGTCATATTCTTTAATTAGATAATTAACTCAACTAATTTGAATTAATTTAATTTTTAATTAATTAATTGTTAATAAAATCTATGCAACTCTTTGGATTAATTTTAAACTCGAGATTATTCATTCCAAATTGTGTGTGACCCTTTAAATTCACTACTAAGCTAGTAGTGGGCTTGCAATATTTTCAACTTTTGAATAATAATTATTCTAATTAATTAATCTATTTGGAATTAACTCTTTAAACCCAAAAACCTCACTATCCATGAAAATATATATTAAGTAATCATGACAAACTAATCTTAGACGAAATAACAAGTGATCCTATTATAATTATGAATATCTTGCATGTAAGGTCCTTCTGTCAACTAATCTCCCGATTGAGTTTAGGGTATGGATAAAAGCTGAAACCTTAATAAACTCAATAACTATGGTTCCATCTCAAGTTCCAGTATCTCTAGACGAATCGTCAGAAATCTTTTTTTGACATTCATCCTACCTTAGCCAAGGATTTCAAAGTTATGAACAATGAAAACATAGGAGATTCACTTATTCTACTAGACAATTGACAGATCATTTATTGATCACTCATTAACCTCCATACGTGTAGATGCAATACCCAACATAATCTCTTTGTGATTGTCATGCAAGCAGAGAATACATCAAAGTAAGACATGACACACACAGGATTACTATGGTACCTTAAGTCAAAGGACTAGTCGCACACTATCATAACATAGAGATTCTTAATTTGACAAATGAATTTTCCAATTAAGTATTTTTGGCAAGTCAGTTCAGTATACTTGTTCTCTTACAAGTACCCTCATACATGTACTTGCATCACTACGCTAATACTTATGGAATGAGACATTCTCCTCATGCAAGCATGCATCGTATGCGTGAGTCTATTAGGCTATTTGATATACCATCTCAAAAAGCTCTTGACTCGAAACTTATTTAAAACCAAAGCCTTAGAGGCATATTCCTTGATCGCCATCATATGCGCGACCAAGCCCCGTAGTTATATTTGGTCTAAGAATTTTATCTAATGTGTAGAAAGAAAATGCAAGATATAAGATAAAGAAAGTACATTTTATATTAACATGATTCCCAATAAGATCATTTTATAAAAGAAAGGAGTACAATATACCCAAACTAATTAGGGTGTCGGGAATCCTACTCTAACATATTCATCCTGTCTTAGCTTTGGTCTTCGAGTCATGAACTATGAAAATATAGGATATTCACTTGTCATCTACGAGTGACGAATTCTATGTTGACCACTCATAAACCTCTATGCACACCAGTGCAATATTCAAAATATTTCATTTATGATTGTCAAACAATCAGAAGATATATCAAAATGCTGCAGGGAATACACAATGCTTGTTGGGTTCACGCGATCCCAGGAGACGTATACGCAGCGGAATTTAAAAGTTTTCAAAAACATAAATATATATTACATCACATGTAATTAAAATGAATTCCGGAACCCTTTCACGATTATTCAGTTATGCATTTTCTGATAGTTAAAGTAAGAAAGTTTCAAAAACTCTGACCTTGATTTGCACTCCGGCTGATGTAGGGATTGAAACGATTCAAATCGTTATCCCTGAATGAAAGTATCTCCATGTTCTTCAATTCAAAACCCCTTTGATTGAAATCTGATTCGCTTCTAGGATCCCAAATGTTATCCTTCTAACGGTATCCACACCTTGGATGCCCACTCGCAACGAATCCTATGCTAGTAGTTTTCGATTCGATAATTCTATCCCAGAACGATTTTGTTTGGAACAAGAACACACTAATAATTAATATTTTAGGTGTTTAATTTAATTCTTAATTCAACAATTAAATCAAGAATTAAACTAGATAAAAGGTTGGTGAACTTTTGGAGATTGAAAGGAAAGGAGGGACGAATTTTTGGGGATGAAAGAAAACTATTTTTCTTCTCACAAAAATCTGCAATTAAAATCCCCATAAAAATATCCAAGAAGATTGTCAATCAATACTATCACAAGTTCTTTCTATATAGGACTCTGCTTCCTTTCTTATCTCCAACTCTTTTGGTAAGTTTCCTTATCCATAAGCACTTTCCTTTTTCCTTATTACCTCATAGAAATTGAATTCCCAATTCAACTTCCTCTAGGAATTGGATTCTCAATCCAATTTCCTAATGGGCTTCCTACAAGCCCACACCTAATGAGTCTAGGCCTAAGTAATCAATTAGGCTCTACTTTAATTGATCCAATCAATTAAATTTATTTATTTAATTAATTAGGCCCATCTTAATTAATTGATTCAATCAATTATTTAAATGTTCCAATTGGGCTCCCTAATCCAATTAGGTCCAATCAATTAATCCAATTAATTTATTGAATTAATTCCACACTTGAATTAATTTAACCCCATTAATTAATCACATTAATTAATTTAATCCAACACTTGGATTAATTTTTAGGCTAGAAATGGACTTGTCCAAGTTTGTGTGTGACCTCTTAGGTTCACTTTAAGCTAGCCGTGGACTCACAACTCTTGTGACTTAGTTGAACAATTAATTGTTCTGATTAATTAATCCAATTAATTAATTCTCTTGAAATTAACTCATTAATTCCAAGAACCCACAAGACATGGAAGCATCTAGTAATGCATCATGACTCCTAGTCTAAGGTGAATGTGCGAACCTATTTTAATTATGAATACCATGCAAGTACGGTCCTTCCGTCATCTAATCTCCGATTGAGCCTAGGGCATGGATATTGAATCGAAACCCTATTAACTCAAAAATTATGTTTCCATTCCTAGTAGCTTGACTCGATGATGAATAATTAGAAAACCCTATGCCTCAAGTCCAAGGACTAATTCTTACACTATCGTAATGAGAAAATTCTCATTCGACAATAGAATATTTCCAATGGGAATTTTCAGGTGGGGTTGTTCAGTGTATTTGTTCCAACAAGCACCCGCATACATGCACTAGTGTCTCCATACCAATACCTATAGAACGTGGCATCCTCTTTTCGAGCCTGCATCGTATGTGCAAGTTTCAACGGGATCAATGATGTCCATCTGATTAATCCTTAACTTGGAACATTTTAAGATCACAGCCTTAGAGGCATATTCCACGATCACCATCATTTGCACGACCATGCCCCATAGCTATGTGTGATCTAAGGACTTTATCTAATTCTTATGATAAATTTAAGATAAAGATTATCATTTAAATGATATTAATATAAATAAGAATGATTCACAAGAGTATAAGAACGGCCAGAACAATTGGCACATCGGGCACTACTCTAACAATCTCCCACTTGCCCTAGAGACAATTGCCCTCGTATTAAAGCCCATCTTCTGAAGATGTCCTTCAAATACTTATCTAAAGGGTTAAAACAGTGGGTCTGCTATATTTTCTACCGAGGCAAATCTTTCTACGCTAATGTTGCCTTTAGCAATGATTTTCATAACCACGGTATCGCTAATCTATTTCTGCTTGGATCCTTTGATGAGACCTTGCCTTCTTTGCTTGTGCAATAGCCCCCATTGTTATCACAGTACTCCAGTACTCAATCAACAATGGTTGGAACTACATCTAACATTTAGATTAAGTTTCTTATCCAAACAATCCATTTTTGCAGCATCGTATGCCAAGATGTATTCAATCACGGTGGTGGAATCCATAGTTGTTACAAGCTTGGAACTCTTTCCAACTAACCGTCCCACCATTTAAGATGAACATGAATTTAGACATAGACTTCAAGTCATCTACTTTAGACTAAAAACTAGATGAAGCATCTGAGTTTCAGTTCTCCATAACCGAACTCCAAAAAGAAATCCTTAGTGCTTCATAAGTACTAAAGATCTTCTTTACGGCTTCTAATGCTTTTCGCATCAAATTGATTGATATTTTGCTCGTAACACTTAGACAATTTCTAATATCAAATCATGTACATAGATTTGCATATTTTATGCTTTCTTTCAAGGATACATAAAACATGTGAGTCATTATTTCTGTTTCATTCAAAAGTCTTTAGAGATGAGGACTTCGAAAGACAAATCCCATGACTTATAAACAAGAATCTCTCCTAGGATTCTTCTATGCTAAACCCTTTTAGCATCTAATCTATGTACTTGGATTTAGGATAGTCCAAGCATCCTTTCAGATCTATCTCCATAAATCTCAATCCCCAATCCCTAGGATGCTTATCCCAAATCTCTCTTGGAGAACTTTGTAGATGACAAGTCTCAGTTGACTGCAACATTTCTACATCATCTCTATGAGTAAAATGTCATCAACGTAAAACACAACAATCATCGCCATACTCCTACTAACCCTCTTGTACACATATAGCTCATTCGCATTCCTAAGGAAATCAAACCATTTGATTGCTTTAGAGAATCGAATGTTCCACATTCGAAAAATTTATTTTGAGTTCTTAACAGATCTCTAAAGCTCGCAAACGTTTTGCTTGCGTTTGTTTGATATGAAGACCTCAGACCACTTAACTTATATCCTTTTCTCAATACCCCTATTGAAAAATACGGTCTTCATATCCCTTTGCCATATCTAGTAGTCGTAATACGTAGATATAACTAGCATACTCTAAATGGACTTTAGCATCGCGTCTGGTAAAAAGTATCCTCAATAGTCAACACCTTGACTATATGCATAACACTTTGCTACCAGTCTTGCCTTTATAGGTCACCACATCTCCATGTTCTTCAATTTATATTTGTAGACCCATTTGCAGCTAATGGGAACCATTCCCACTAATGGGCCACCAAGGTCAAACCTTGTTGGAGTACATAGAGTCCATTTTGGATTGCATGGCATTTTTCCAATTTCTGAATTGATGTCATACATCTTTACTCCTTATGTAAATTAATATTTAAAAATGAGATCCTCATTGCTGCTCTCTAGAAAGAGACTCTTATTGTATAAGTTGCCTCGAGATCCTTTTAGATCTCTTTGGAGGTTGTGTACTAGAAGTTTTAGTAATTTGTTCATACACCATTGCCACTTGTGAGACAAACTGTGGTTCTTGAACTGTTTCAAGTTCTATGATCTAGCAATTTCTATCTAATAGAAATTCCTTCTTCTCAAGAAGGTGGTGTCCCTAGAAAATAAACTATTTTCTTATTAGGAACGTTAGCAATGGTATTCTTTAGATTTATTTAGATACCCCACAAATTTGTATAAGTTGGATTCATATCCATCTTATCTCCCACTAACTACTTTAAAGAAGCAGGCCCATTTATACCCTTAGGTATATATACGAGGGGTCTTTTACCACATCATATCACATATGATGTTTTTGAGCACCGATTTAGATGACATCCTTACTTGATAAGAATATCATTGATTATAGGGTGAATTCCCAGAATGAAGGAGGAAATAAGTGAAACTCAACTTGGATTCACTTAAAGTGAGAATCTTATTCTCCATTAGATAATCAAGAACTTACCACCTTAGTATTCTCTTCATTGATCACATCGATTGATTTAATACTTTGGCCAATTTAATTCTCTACTTCATGTCTAAATTCTTTGAACCCTTCAAAGGATCTTAGAATAATGAAGTAAGAATAGTTCGCTTGTACACTAACACTTAGTGGACTGCTTACATTCCTTTGGATCACATCTAAAGGCATGGTTTGCTCCATTTGTCCCACAAATGGTGATTTGGTCATGTTTTCCTAAAGATAAGATTTACAAGTTGGCACCTCATGCAAGTCCAAAAAGGTCAAGCAAATATACCATCTTTTGAACTCTTTCTTTAGAGATATGACCTAATCTAGCTAACCACAAGTATGCACTATTTTGATTATCTAATTCTTAGATTACTTTGTTGATTATGTAGCATGGAATGTTGGGATTGTATAGTTCATTTGTCAATGTAGCAAAGACAATTAACTAATACTATTCTAATTCCATTCAGAGTTAAGTGGATCATTCCTATAGCCAATAAAGCAACACTTACTTTATTCTCAAGCTTAAAGATCGTCCTTTATCTTAGTCTCCATTTTTCTTGTCATCCACTGCAACCCTTTGCAAAGATGGGATCATATCCGATATCCAATATCCAAGAAAAAATTTATCAACCTTAATGGTTGATATCAACAATGTTATAAACTTGAATTAGAACCCTTTCTAATTCAACTAAGCAAATCAATATTTGTGTTTCCTCTTTCTAGGCCCTAAATATCCACAATGGGGACAAACATCTATATTAAACTGGTAAGTTTGTCTGTTTGTCTAGATTATCCTATGTGGAATTACTAGCAATAACCATTATCCTATGCGAGGCAGAAATTTAAGCATTCATTCAATTAATATCCATTTATGATATGGTCTTTAATCATAAATGTCTTCCACTATTTTATTCAAATCTCATCACTCTCTAGATGGAAATTCGGGAAATCTAATTTCTTAGTGGGCTTGAGGTCCAACTAACCTTGCCATACACCCCAATTTTATGAACCCATACAACAAAACTAAAAGGTAGCTAACAACATTAGCAATTGCATCCCCATGCAACCCTCAAGCTATTTTGCCTCACCTCTTCCCATACACCCCAATTTTATGAGCCCATATGGTACTAAGTGTCAAGCATTACCCATCAAACATCCATGTTGATGGAGCATCTAAACGTCCTACGACTCATGGCCAACAATAAAGATGAGTCCACCCCATGAGCATCTCAATGCTTAGTAGTGGTCACAGCTTGCCTACACTTAGCACATCCCACGACTCATAGCCAACGGACTAAATGTGGTAGCGTATCGACATGCCACTACTTTTGATGGAAGGCATGGATGATTGGGTCCTACCCAATATTGCCCATTTATGCTTGATATCGAACTAATAAAGGTTCTCAACTTGAAACATTTTCAAGTGAGGGTCATACTAGATTTATTATACAAGGTCTCATCGTTTTCTTTTCTTGTTTATTTAATGTTTACTATCCTAACGATGACAAGTATACATCATAAGGAAGCATTAAATAAACACAACATGTATCATATACATCCTAAAATAAATAGATGATCATGAGCCTTTAATCCTATGCGATCCACTTGAGCCAAAGTGGATGTAGGTCAATCTAAAGGTGATAATTAAAATACAAATAGACATATCTATTACATAAATATATCTCATACATTCATGGGCCTTGTATCCTCACTTTTCCTCCGTCTTCATTCAATCTTCTTGTAATGTCCACCAAATTACAAAAAGATTAACCTCACCGCCTAATTCTACTCTCATTACATTTGCTAAAACTACAAGAATAAAACAGAGAAAGGTGAGACTCCTAGACCTCATTTTAATTAAAACCCAAAAATAACCAATTATGCATAAAATTAAACCAATCACATTGGCCTAGGCTCCATGATCATCCAACTAGCATGCTTAACATAAATCATCACATGATAATGAAAACATATAAATTTATCGATTATGTTATGTGCAATTTCTTTCAAATTTGGGATTTTTATGAAAAATGATTTTTCAAAAATTAAAATTAACATTTAATTTTAAAATAAAAAATCATAAAATTCACGTAACAATTACGTAACGAGGCGGGATGGACAACAGTTCAACAAGGCTGTTGCCCGTCGAGTGGCTGGGCAGACCACCCGTCGGGCTGCTAGGCGCCCACACGTCAGGTGGCTGGGTGCCCACCCGACGTCACACGTCGGGTGGCTGGGCGCCCGCACGTCAGGTGTCGACTGTCGACCCGTCGCCTCCATGTCAGGTGCCGGCTGCCCACCCAACGTCACACGTCGGGTGGCTGGGCAGCCGCACGTCGGGTGGCCGGCAGCCCACCCGATGTCACAAGTCGGGTGGTGGGGCGCCCGCACGCCGGGTGCCAACGGGCGACCCGGCGCCCGACTTCGGGTGGCCTGCAGCCCACCCGACGTCACACGTCGGGTACTAGCAGGCGACCCAGCAGCCCACCCGACGCCCACACGTTGGGTGCCAGCGGGCGACCCGGCGCCCGATGTCTGGTGGCCGGCAGCCCACCCGATGTCCCATTAATTAATCACATTAATTAATTTAATCCAACACTTGGATTAATTTCTAGGCTAGAAATGGACTTGTCCAAGTTTTGTGTGTGACCCCTTAGGTTCACTTTAAGCTAGGCGTGGGCTCACAACTCTTGTGACATAGTTGAACAATTAATTGTTCTGATTAATTAATCCAATTAATTAATTCTCTTGAAATTAACTCATTAATTCCAAGAACCCATAAGACATGGGAAGCATCTAGCAATGCATCATGACTCCTAGTCTAAGGTGAATGTGCGAACCTATTTCAATTACGAATACCATGCAAGTACGGTCCTTCTGTCATCTAATCTCCGATTGAGCTTAGGGCATAGATATTGAGTCGAAACCCTATTAACTCAATAACTATGTTTCCATTCCTAGTAACTTGACTCGATGATGAATAATTAGAAAACCCCACGTCTAATTTTCATCCAACCTTGGCTAAGGATTTTAGAGTCAAGTACAGTGGAACACATAGGAGATTCACCTATTCATCTAGATAGGTGACGGATCCTTTGTTGGCCACTCATTAATCTCCATACATGAAGATGTTACACCCAATATAAACCCCTTATGATTGTCATGCAATCGGAAAATACATCAAAGTACAACATGTCATGCACAAGGTTACTATGGTGCCTCAAGTCCAAGGACTAATTCTTACACTATCGTAATGAGAAAATTCTCATTCGACAATAGAATATTTCCAATTGGGAATTTTCAGGTGGGGTTGTTCAGTTTACTTGTTCCCAACAAGCACCCGCATACATGCACTAGTCTCTCCACACCAATACCTATGGAACGTGGCATCCTCCTTTCGAGCCTGCATCGTATGCACAAGTTTCAACGGGATCAATGATGTCCCATCTCATTAATCCTTAACTTGGAACGTTTTAAGATCACAGCCTTAGAGGCATATTCCACGATCACCATCATATGCGCAACCATGCCCCATAACTATGTGTGATCTAAGGACCTTATCTAATTCTTATGATAAATTTAAGATAAAGATTACCATTTAAATGATATTAATATAAATAAGAATGATTCGCAAGAGTATAAGAACGGCTAGAACAATTGGCACGCCGGGCACTACTCTAACAATGCTACCATGGTGCCTCAAGTTCGAAGACTAGCCGTGTATGGTTGTAATATGAAAATTCTTGTTGCGACAGCCAAAGCTTCCAACTATGAATTTCTTGCGGGCTAGTTCAGTGTACTTGTTCTCTAACAAGCACATGTATGCATGCACTTGTATCTCTACACTAGTACTAACGGAATGCGACATTCTTATCTTATGAGCTTGCATCGTATGCGCGAGTTTTATTGGGCTACCGATGTCTCATCTCAAAAAACCCTCAACCCGAAACTCATTTAAGACCAAAGCCTTATAAGCATATTCTATAATCACCATCATATGCACGACCATACCCCGTAGGTAAATATGGTGTAGGGACTTTATCTAATTATCTAAGTGTAATCAAGATAAAGAAGCATCTATAAATTAATATATATCGAATAAGATTATCTATTTCAAGATTATAAGCCATTAATTGACACGCCGTCTACTACTCTAACAAATAAATAATA
This sequence comes from Paulownia fortunei, assembly GCA_019321725.1. Taxonomy (NCBI): domain Eukaryota; kingdom Viridiplantae; phylum Streptophyta; class Magnoliopsida; order Lamiales; family Paulowniaceae; genus Paulownia; species Paulownia fortunei. Next base: position 12,302,056 of record CM033110.1, read on the forward strand.
ACTCAGTTCATGTAGGCCATAATTAGAGATAAAACACCACAAGCATCGGAGAGTGAAACAAGTTAAAAAAGAACCATCGAATTAATAATAAAGAAACAAGTTAATAAAGAACCACCGAATTAATAATAAAGAAAAGAGCAGCAAACATATAAGGGTGATGAGGGGCTTCTCACCAACATTTAACTATTGTAAAGAATGCAGATACAATGAAAAATTAGAAAAGAAAATGTCTAATCTACTACTCGGTAGAAGAGTCATGATATGTTAACCTTAAAGTACTCAAAAATTCATGTCGTTGCTCTTTTTCAATTACTCTATCTTCAACCTTCTATGCTCTTTCAATAATCTCATTAGTAGCAAAGTTCTGGAAAGTCCTGATATGGTAGCCATTTAGGAGTAAAGTTCAACTCCATCAACAAAACCAAAGAAATAGAGAAGATATGGTAGCTGATAGTTACACATACTTTTTCCTTTGCGCACTGGTAGACTGCAGTTTTGAAGACGTTTTAGACTCTTTTCCTTATCTATCATCACATCTTCACACCACTCCATCCACTTTACTTCCTTGAACTTCTCGTAAAATGCAAACAGTTTAAGTTGTATGACAAATTAGGAGAAATCTTTGATAAAGCAAGCAAAAGAGCATCCAGGTCCAAAGTAAATTCCATTCTCCCCCACTCCCTCCCCTCCCTCCCCGAAAAGAAAAGCAAGAGAATGTAATATATGAATAAAAAACCACTCGGAAGCCATGGATGATCAACAAAATTGAGGCTTACGTTTTAGCCAGTGGACTCAAAACTAGACTACCTTTCTGTGCATTGCTATAGTAATATAATTATGTATGGAAAGGTAGGCGAATGCTCAGTTGAAAACTAGTGGCCACAAAATAAGATAGGTCTTTTTCCAAACATGAAGAATAATAACTTAATCGGCAAACAAAATACTTAAATCACATAAACACACTTCATCATCCTAAAAATTAAAACCCAACAAGCAGCCAAGGATAACTTGAACAAATATCCACATTCATCCTACAGAAAATTGATACTTTGTGCTATCTAGCACTCTGGAAACCTTATTCGGAAAAAGCTTCCAAACATTCACTTCAATTATCCCACTACCATATTAGTAGGGCTGTAAATTAACCAAGCCACTCGCGAGTTATTCGGATTTCGGCTTGAAAAAAAAATTCATTCTAGAACAATCGATAACTTTAGCGAGCAGAGGTCAAGCAAAATTTCGAGCTCGAAAATTTTATCGAGCCTAGTAGTATTTAGCTCGCGAGTCTGCTCGTTTATATGCTCGCGAGCTCGAACTCGACTCGTTTATATACTCACGAACCTATTCGCGAGCGGTTCATTTAGAAGTTTGATAATAAACTCGATAAAATTATAAAAATCTTAAACATAAAGTTTTTCAATGGAATCGAATACAATATCTTTGAAGAAAATGTGAAAACTCACATTATTGAGCCAACTATATTTTTGTATAGTCAAGCATATTAAAATATTCTTTAAGGACTAACATAATCAACAAATAAAATTTAATGCAAATCTTATAATGGTATATTTACAATAATTAATTGAAAAATTATATATAACTAAGATAATTCATAAAATAAGAATATAAAATTAGGCTAATCAAATAAAATCAACTCTTATTATGATTTATGAAACATTTGGAATATGACCTACTTGAAATTAATAAATTTCGTACATTTAAAAAATTTAAAAATAAGAATATAAATAGATAAATTTAGATTAATCTTAGAATAAAAAATGGTATACTTAGAGTAATTAATTAAGTAATTATATATAACCAAGATAATTCATAAAATAAGAATATAAATTTAGAATAATTAATAAAATTAAGTTAATCAAATAAAACCAACTCTTATTATGATTTAGGAAACATCTACAGTATGACCTACTTGAAATTAATAATTTTTTCTATATTTAAAATATTTAAAAATAAGAATATAAATAGAGAATAATGAATTTAGATTAATCAACTTAGAGCAATAAATAAAATTTAATAATATACTATAGAACCATCGATTTAGAATAATTAAAAAAATAAAATAATAAAATTAAAAGTAATTAAATATCATACTTTAAGATAATACAATTAAATTAAAATTAGTTAGAAGATTAAATAGTTGTTTCGCTTTAAAATTTAAAAAATATAAAAATATAAATATGTAATAATATACTTAGTCTAATCAACTAAAATTCAATTCTAAATCTTAGGATGATAAACTATAATAATAAACTAAAATTTTATATCTTAAGTATATTTAAAATAATTCATAAACTAAGAATTTTAATTAATAATAATAAGCATAGATTAAAATATAAAATAAATAATTAAATTTTAGCTTATGATAATTCATTAAAATAAGATTAAATTTAGAATTATAAGTTTATTTTAATTTAACAAATATATTTGTCTTCGAATTCATGTCATTTAACGATATTTTTTGGATCTTTTTTGTATTATATTCGAATAAAATTCAAATCATGAATTATTACGAATACCGAATAATACCCGCATACGTTTTTTTACTATGCTCTTAAAGGGTGATTAGTATATAAAAATAAAATTATATGGGAATAGAAATGAATTTAGGAATGCTGAATAAATTTGCTGCATTTAAAATATTTAATAATAAGAATATAAATAGTGAATAATAAATTTAGAGTAATTAAGAAAAAACTCAATTTTAAATTCTAAGATGATAAATTATAATAGTCAACCAAAAATTTTATATACTACCTACACTTTACATCATTTATAAAAAAATCAAGTTAACATTATTAAACTTAGTATAATAAGCAAAAATTAATAATATACTATAGAACCATGAATTAGAATAATTAAATAAAAAATGAAAGTCAAACTTAAGATAATAAATAAAAATTAAGATAAAAGAAGAATAAAAATATAAAATAATAAAATAAAAACTAATCAAATATCATACTTTAAGATAATACATTTAGATTAAATTAGTTAGAAGATTACATAGTTGTTTTACTTTAAAATTTAAAAAACATAAAAATATAAATATGTAATAATATACTTAGTCTAATCAACTAAAACTTAATTCCAAATCTTAGGAGATAAACTATAATAATAAACTAAAATTTTATATATTAATTATATCTAAAATAATTTATAAACTAAGAATTTTAATTAATAATAATAAACATAGATTAAAATATAAAATAAAATGTGTCATTTTCTATTTTTTGAAATGAAATGTGTTTATCGGGCTCAATCTCGAGCTCGATTGTATGCTTAACGAGGTTGAACTCGATCTCGATTGTATGCTTAACGAGCTCGAAAATGAGATCGAACTCGAGCTCGATTTTATACTTAACGAGTCAAACTCGAGTCGTTTGCGAGCTTAATAATTTTCAAACAAACTGAACTCAAGCTTAATTATAAAAATTTGAATTGAGCTCGAGCCAAGCTCGAGTCTATGAAAAATTCAAATGAGCCAAACTTGAGTTTTTTTTCTATTCGCCTCGATTTGATTCAATTACAACCCAACATATTAGAAAAGACACTCTTTCATAGAAAGAGAGAATGCCTATCCTTAAAACCATGAGCTCCAAAAAAGTTGAAACAACATTTAAAAGAATGTAGTTAATGGCCCATGGTAAGGGATTCGGCTTAATAAGAGAATGTTTTCTAATGAACTCGAAATCAAATTAAATCACATCTCAACATATAAAACAAAAGAACAAGAGTTTCACTATCAACGTATCACCATACCTCTTAAATACTGTGTTGCAGGGTACTGCTAGTAATTAGCAACTTCTTTGTGCTAACTTCCTAAAAATATAAAGTCATTACTCAGAATTTAAGCAACTTAAATCTATGAGCCAAAGTAGTAAATTAAAATGAAAAATTCATCATACTGATAAAGTCGTATACAAAGAGGCCTCGTCGTTCTTTAACCTATGTGCTTCATCAACCATAAGACAATTCCACTTAATTTTTGAGAGACAACCTTATCCTTTAATAATACCTCATAAGAAGTCAAAAGAGTATCAAACGCTATACTCCTGCACGTTTTTTTATCATTGTAAAACTAGTATTGCTGCCGGACTTGCAATTAGATGGAGACCAATATTTAAAAAGAAAGAAGAAAACAAAATGGAGTTAAGGATTGGCTAAATTTTTCCAACAATAACCAATTAAAATTTTCGAAGATTAAAACCCAAACACTTTCCAAATAATAATTAAAGAACAAACAATACCATCTTAATACACATGACAACATAACGATATATATCCACCAGATCTCGTAAACCTTAGGAATAAATTGTTTTCCAACAAAAACACCAAAGAATAGAGCATTTGTTTGCTCAGAAACAACGAAACATTTTATCGGACATTGACAACGGACCTTGTCGTTAAGTGCAAAAGTAACAAGTCAGATTGCATCTCGGGTCCAGAACTGGCCTCAAGTATTTTGTGCAATGGCGTCAATTATTCCATTGTCAAGCTACAGTTTCAGCACTCTCATGGAGGATGGATTATCCTTGATGAAGTTACTAGGTAAAAAGCCTACAGCAAAAGCTTATGCTAGTATATCAATATAAAAATTAAAAGGCAGAATGTCAATACAAGGAGCATTAACATGAAATACATATTCGAAGAATAACGATACATATGGCGAAAAAATGGTGGGAGAAAAGGAGAATTTGTCACAATATATAGATGGCTCCTGATCAAAACCAGAGTAGATAATTTACTTTTGGATTAAGTAAAAGAAATTCCACGCGAACATTACCTCCTTTCAGTCAATATGCAAATCACGTCTTTGCTTATTATTCATTCAAATGAGCAATAATATTTTGAAAAAGGCATGGGTACTTTAAGTATTGCAGAAGAAGTCAAGGAGATGATTATATAATCAACCAGGATCCATAACTGCTAAGGTCCATCGAACATACTCAAAACAACAAAAAAAGAGAAATGAAAATACAGCATCCGCCATGTAACTGTAAACATGAAAATTTTGCAGCCAATTATGCATTGACATGTGTAATAAATTTTAATTTATCAATTTTATATTTTTATTTATTTTTAGAATTATCATTAAATTTTAAATATTAAATAAGATATTTTATTGATAGAATTAAATATTACCATATATCAAATTATGATATTTTGGCAATAAAGATCGTATATTGCAAATTATAGAAGTGAATACCAATATTATGGTAATTCAAATCACATCTTGTGATTAAGGCAGTAAATGCTTATCAAATCATGAAAAATCAATCAAATCCTTCCATGTCATCAAATAAAAAAGGCAAGAGCCCTCATTCTACAAGTATAAATAGGGGTCATATCCAACAAGTTAAACAGAAGTTGAGAAAAAAAAGAAGTCCAATCACGAAAGGTGTTGGAGGAAGTTCTCTCAACCCAAGTCCATCAAACTTAAGGAGATCCACAGTATTCAAAGCGAAAAATAATACAATCATCGCGAAGCTCATCAAATTATAACATTTAATTCAAGATTAAGTTGTTAAACCCTCGAATTAACGTTATTGAAAATCAAGTCAACAATGAAGGAGATCGGATGTTCGATTCCATCAAGAAGTTACCAAATCCACAAAGTCAATATTTCTTGAAGAGAAGAATCAGATGATCAATGGAGATTGTATCTACATATTTTCATTAAATTCAATAAAATTTTATTTGTACTATTTTTCTTGTTTGTAATTTTTGCAAATAACGAAATTTGTGTTATAAATTTCTGACACACCCAGTGGGACCATCTCTACCTCTCATCTCTTCTTTTCAAATCAAGTTTGAAGTTCAAGCGGAGATGAAGGACAGTCGCTCCAACTTCACAAATGTCAAATTTCTTATGTCAAGGCATGATGGGGCAAAAGAAGATGATATTTTGTCGAGTTCTGAAGCCACCAATCCAAAACACAAGCATGGGAAGGCAAAAGAAGATGGTGTTTTGTCGAGCCATGAAACAACCACTCCAAAATATAAGCATAAAGGGGCAAGACAATATATTGTGTTGCAGAGCCATGAAGCCAGTACTCCAAAACATAAGCATGAGGGGGCAAAAGAAGATGGTGTTTTGTCGAACCATGAAGCCACCACTCCAAAATACAAGCATGAAGGGTAAAGAAAATATGGTATTTTGACATTGCCAATCAAATTTCCACTAAAGTTGGGGACAAACCAAGAAATAGAAGTTGCGGAGAAAGAGTTGTTGAATCCAACTACGATGCTCGAATCTACTGCAAGCTCAAATTTTGAAGTCGCAATAATCATGGTAGTCCAAACTACTTCAACAGAAGAGCAAATTGCAAATTTGATGAAGGTTGTTGAGGAACTCATGAAGCATCACGAAGTTGATGAATAAAGTAGACAATGCTGATACTAGTCACGTAATGGGCAAACAAATTGAAGCTCATGACGAAGCTGAGGCGTCCATGAAGCAACAATCAAATGAAAGAGATGTGTCTTCTAAAGAGTTGCAAGTTTCATCTGATAGGTTGATTCCTATTGACCAACTGAAAGAGTTTATCATGGGGACTATCAATGACAAATTCGATAAAAGCTTCAAATTATCTTTGACTTATGTCAAACCATACACTAAGAGAATTGACAATTTGAAGATGTCAGTTGGCTATCAACCCCCAAAATTTCAGCAATTTGATGGTAAGGAAACCCGAAGCAACATATAGCTCATTTTATTGAGACGTGAAACAATGCTGGAACATATGGGGACTGTCTGGTTAAGCAATTTGTTCGCTCATTGATCGAAAATACATTTGATTAGTACACCAACCTGGAGGCAAACTCAATTAATAGTTGAGAACAATTGGAACAAGAGTTTCTCAATCACTTTTATAACACTCGTCGTACTGTTAGTATGGTTGAACTTGCTAACTTAAAACAAAAAAAAGATGAGCCCGTGCTTGAATATATCAATAATTGGAGAAATTTATCTTTGAATTATAAAGATACTTTATCAGAAACTTCTGCAATTGAGATATGTATCTAAGGAATGCAATGGGGTCTCTGCTACATACTTCAAGGAATCAAACCAAAAACTTTTGGAGACTTGGCAACTCGTGCACATGCCATTGAGTTAAGCATGAATTTTGACAAACAAGAATGCCCAAGTGATGATGAAGATGAAGAAGATGCGGTATCATATGCAACAACTGCTGACTTTGACTTTCCAATGCTCATAGATATGAGCATAAACTATCTAAATTTTTCAAATTGAAGTTTTCTCAAGTGCTCCTTGATAAGAGTATAAACTTTCAGTAAAACTCCTTCATATGAGCATAAAAGGTCAACAAATCAAATCAAATGAAGCACTCCTTGACAAGAGTATAAAAGATCTATAAGCCAAATCCAAATAAAGACTCTTTGATACGAGTATAAACTATCTACAAATTCAAATTCAAATGAAGCACTCATTGACAAGAGTATAAAAGGTCTACAAATCAAATCAAATGAAACACTCCATGACATGAGTATAAAAGTCTAGAAGTCAAATTCAAATGAAGACTCCTTGATATGAGTATAAACTATCTAATAAATTTCAAATTCAATTGAAACTCTTTGATACGAGTATAAACTATCTAACAAATTTTAAATTCAAATAGAAATTTCTTGATATGAGTATAAACTATCTACAAATTTCAAATCCAAATGAAGCCTCCTTGATATGAGTATAAATTTTTTATAAAGTCAAATCAAGTCAATAACTCCTTGATATGAGGCTAAACTATCTACAAGTTTAAATCAATTCAAAAATTTCGAGACTTATTCACTTTTCACACCCACTGAATGCATGTGAATAGTAGCAACGATGCAAACTACTCATCTAAGTTCATAAAATTGAATATGAGTCAAAATATATCTGGAAAGAAAAGACATTCATGACAGGCAACCACTTTCTAAATTATTTTGCCCAATTTGACAAGACAGGTAGCGAACAACAGGAAAGAATCCTTGAATTTGCTCAGCATTTTGTGTAAATGACTAAGAATTAATAGCTATCAAACTATTGGAAGAACTTTCAAAGCTGACTACCAACATGAAATAAAGTGACATGGAATATTTGAAAAAATAATAACAAGTTACGAAATTAGTATCACCTCATTATCAGGCTGTAGATGATAATAAAATATTATGATATAATTTGCAGAGTCTTAATTTGATTACTCTTGTCCATCTCACCGTGCTGGAAAAGAAAGAAACGGTCTTAACAATATATTGGACCAAAAAACTAGAAAATAATATTTGGGAGCTAAATTTTCTTAGGTTCTTTATGATCTCAACAAGGATGGGCTCTAAAATGTATTAACTGTATGATGAGTGCAAAGAACAATAAAGCTTGATTATATAACAATATGATGCTCATTATTTCCACAAGTTTTATTCAAATTAATAAAATTCAATATCAAATTATTGTTCTATACTTGTTATATTATAAAGTGATTATTTACCTAAATATTTCCTTGAAATATGTTACATTTGGTTAAGAACTAAAAGTATGCAAAATGGTGCAATTTGATTAGTAGGTTGACTAGATTGCATGAAATTATTTGAAACCGCATTGTACTTGATTATAACACAAAAGCATCAATTTTTGTCATCTCCCTAGCCCATAAACGTGGCTTTTTGCATGAGAAGACACCAAGCATGAGCTAATCAATCATCACCCTCCACTTACCTTTCTTTGAAATGTCAAAGAAGTCATTTTTAACCATATTTTCTGGTGAAAGTTCTTCAAAAACGACCAGCCCTTCTTCTTCAAAGTTTCTCCCAAATTTCTATACTCTCATACTCACAAAAAATTGAATTCAATCTATAGGAATCTGTAGAACACAAACTAGAACAAGTTTCTACCCTTTTAAGCTTGAAAATAATTGATTTTGAAGTTTAATTCCAATCTAATCAAGGTATATTCTTTTTCAATATTTCTTATGATGAATTTAAGGTACCTTGGATGGTTACGTGTTTTAATATCTTTTTGTATGAATGAAAACTCAAATGGGATAGACTTGAAGCCAAAACCAGGCTAGTTAAGTTAATTTCTAGCCAAATTGATAGCCTTATGAAATATGCTTAATATACTTGTTTCTACTGATGTTGTAATGCTTATATTAGGTTTGGAAGTTTCTATAAATGATTATGAACAATAACAATTAGTTTGCTTAATTGATGGTTAGAATCAATTTTAGTTAGAATCAAGTTTACCCCATGTTAATTTGGATATTTTGAGATTGTGTTTAAGGTTTGGGGGCTATCCTAATAGTGATTTAACGTCTGCCATAGTATTTAATGTCTTGAATTACTAGTAAATATGGAGTATGTATTGTTTTTGAAATAATGTAATCGATATGAAATTATTTACAAAAGATTGGAAAATATATATGATTTTAATTAAAATAGATTATATGGCTCATTAAAAAGGATATTGAAGGTACATGGTTTTATTATGTTAGGCATTTAGTACATCTTATTTTTCAAAGGGACTGACCTTTTCACTTAGCACAAAGCGAACTTGAGGTAAATTGAAACTTTCATTTGTTGTATCACAAGAATCATATAAAATAATTCATGTTTTACTGTGATTGTCATTACTTGTCAAGTGATGTAATGTTTTATGCATTCATGGTTCATGAAGTATGATACTATCAAGAATATAATGAGGTTTTTGAAAAGGCATTATGGTACTTGATTGATGGTCGGGTAGGCAAGGGATACGGGAGGGATCGACAGACGCAACTAATGGTGGCAAATACTTGAGGTTGAAAAATTGGTATAGGAAAGCCATAGTGAATGAGTTAGAATATGACTAATACCTGAGGTTGAAAGAGCAAGTATGGAAACCCCATATTATTTCTTTTATTAGCCAATCATTATGAACAAGTTTCAAAAACTACGATCTATTGCTATTAGTTAGGTAGCACACTTCAAGGGCCCTAAATAATGATTTATGAAAGAAAGTTTTTGAATTAAATAATGCATTTAATCATTAATGAGATTTGGATGTACTATATTTGTTATTGCATTAGTTTCTCCTTGCTGAGCCTTTAGCTCATTAGATTTTTATGATGTAGGTGAAAATATACAGGTTTAGAGGTTGACTGAGTCTCCAGAGCGGCCGGATAAAGATTTATTCATATGCCACGCTTTGAGATATTTTCATAGCCTATTTTGAAAACTTTGTTTTTGTTTTTAAATAAGCCGCTTTGTTATGGTTTTGTAAACAGATGTACTCAATTTTGATTTATGTATAGAGTGTGTTTAAAATGAATGAAACAACAAATGAATTCAAATTCTTTTCTCTTATATCCAAAATGGGGAACTTTTATTAAAACCACAACTGTAGTATTGAAGAATAGTTAACATTTCTTGATTTAACTGTATTAGCTTGTTTAGATTATGGAGTTAGGTTAAGGGGTGTTACAGTTTGTGGTATCAGAGCATAGTTATAATCATTTCTGATAACAGAAGAAGACATAAGAACACATCCTGGGTGGGAAACTCGATCAACTATTTATTTATTTGCTTTTATGTTTCTTGATTAGATTTCATTTATGTTATTTCATGATTATATATTTATTATTGACTAATAAATGAAATGAGATTGGGCAATGTATATCAGGTCATGGCACCAAAAAAGAACACAATGAATGATCATGAGGGTAATCATAGTTTGGTGAATAATGTGAATGATCTCATTCAACAACATATTAGAATGCATGGTGAACTGATACAACAATTGTTAGATATGTAACAAAGATACTAAGAATAAAATCAACGACTTTCTCCACCACAAGCTTGACAGGATATTTCACAAGTTGTGTGTGAGAAATTTAGAAAGATGGAACCTATTGATTTTAATGATGGTTCTGATCCCATGGTTGTAGAGGAATGGGTGAAATCATTGGACACTATCTTTGACTACATGTGAATTGACGATGCTGAGAATGTACTTTATGCAATTTTCTTATTGAAGAAGGATGCTAGAACTTGGTGGGAAGAAGCTAAGCTTGCAGTGAATATGGAAGAGCTAACTTAGGAGAGGTTTAAAATAATCTTTTATGATAAGTATTTCACCAGGGATACCAGGTCGCTCAAAGTAAAAAATTTCCTATAGTTAAAACAAGGAGAGATGTTTGTATGTGATTATGTGCGAAAATTTGAAGAGGGTTGTAAGTATGTGTCATACATCGCCAGAGATAATAATGAGAAGATGGATTATTTCTTTAGGGGCCTTAATCCTGAAATTAGATGAGATGTGAGAATGTCTTCAGCAATAGAGTTTAGGGAACTAGTGGACAAGGCTTTGATGGCTGACTTAGATGAGAAAGAGATTGAGAAATTTCATCAACAAAAGAAGCAAGTATTCACTCCTAGAAATCTAAACCAATGGAAGAAAAGATAGCAAAAATCAAGCCAAGGGAAAGAAAAGCATCCTAGAGTTGGGCAGACTTCTACTGCAGTTGAAAGGCCTAAATGTGCTAAGTGTGGGAAGAATTATTTTGGAGAATGCTTTAATGGTACTAATTGTTGCTTTAAGTATAAAAAGCCTAGACATATAGCAAAGGATTGCCTAATAATGCAGGAGAGAGTATATGAAATGACACAAGAACAAGCTGATGTAGATGCTTCCATAGTCATATGTATTATTTTAATTTCTGGGATACCTACAATTGTATTGATAGATTCAGGATCTACGCATTAATTTGCATCCCATGCATTTGTGAGAAAATTGGGCATTACACCAGTTTACTAAAAGTAAGGTACAGTATGATAGTTCTATCCGGGGAAGAAATAGATTCCAATCAAATGTTAAGGGTATGTTCTATTCAGATTAGTGATAGGACACTCTATTTAGATCTTGTTGTTTTACTGATGCTAAATCTTGAGGTTATTCTAGATATGGATTGGCTTACCAAATATCATGCAATAATTGATTGTAATAAGAAGATTGTGATTTTTCAGCCACCTGGAGAAGAATAGTTTATGTTTAGTGGTAACTTATGGTCATGATCCTTACCAATTATAACTGCTTTAGAAGCTCAAAAGATGTTGAATAAAGATTGTGTTGGATATTTGGCAAGTATCTTGGACACTTCGATCGAAGCACAATTGAAGCCAGAAAATATAGATGTGGTTTAAGAATTTCTTGAGGTATTTTCAGATAATTTACCAGGACTGCCACCGAATCGAGAAATTGAATTTGTGATTGATGTTATGTCAGGGAATACTCCTATTTATAAAGCACGATACCAAATGGCAAGAATTACTTGATAAGGGTTTTACTCACCCTAGTTATTTTCCCTGGGGAGCACTTGTGTTGTTTGTGAAAAAGAAGAATGGTACATTGCAGTTGTGCATTAATTATAGGAAGTTGAATAAAGTAACAGTCAAGAATAAGTATCCACTTCTAAGAATAGATGATTTATTTGATCAATTGCAGGGAGCATCAATATTTTCTAGGATTAATTTGTGCTCTGGTATCATCAATTGAAGATCAAGGAACAAAACATACAAAAGACTACATTCTAAACAAGGTGTGGACATTATGAATTTCTAGTGATGCCTTTCGGCTTGATAAATGCCCCTACAGCTTTTATGGATCTATTGAATAGGGGTTTAAGAGATTTCTTAATAAATTTGTGATTGTGTTTATTGATGACATCCTAATTTATTCACGGAATAGAGAAGAGCACACGGAACATTTGGAAATTATGCTACAAGTTCTTAAGGAAAAATAGTTGTATGCTAAATTCAATTTTGGCTTGGGCAAGTGGTATTCCTAGGTCATGTAGTATCTAAGAATGGTATTTCTGTTGATCCAGGCAAGCTAGAAGCTGTCATTAAGTGGCCAACACCAACAAATATATTAGAAGTAAGGAGTTTCTTAGGATTAGTAGGGCAGTATCGATGATTTGTTTACGGGTTTTCAAAGATAGCAACTCCATTGACAATGTTGACAAGAAAGAATGTGAAATTCTTGTGGACCGATGCTTATGAAAGAAGTCTTCAGGAATTGAAACATAAATTGACTAAAGCTCATGTTCTTACCATTCCAACATGAATTGGTGGATTCGTGGTGTATAGTGATACTTCAAAAAATGGTTTGGGTGTTGTTTTGATGCAAAATGGGAAGGTTGTTGCCTATGATTCAAGGTAATTGAAGGAGTATGAAAAGAATTATCCAACCCATGATTTGGAACTTGCTACTGTGATTTTTGCTTTGAAAATCTGGAAACATTGTTTGTATGGTGAGAAATGTGATGAGAACATAGAACACAAAAAATTTAAGTACTTCTTTACCCAAAAGGAACTGAATATGAGACAACGGAGATGGTTAGAACTTGTGAATGATTATGATTACGTGATCAACTACCATCCTGCTAAAGCGAATGTGGTTGCAGATGCATTGAGTAGAAAATCCAGGTCTTCTCTTTTTGTCATACAAAAGTCAATATTATTGAATTTGCAAAGATTAGAGCTTGAAATTGTACCTAAAGGGAAAAAGTGTTCATTGTCAGCCTTAGTGTTGAAACCTACACTTCAAGATAGAATGAAAGAGGGTCAAAAGGTGGATATGCATTTAAGTAGATTGAAAAAAAAGATTGATGCTGAAAAGAGGCCATACTTCTCTGTTATTAATGATGGAATTATTTGATGTAAAGGGAGAGTGTGCGTGTCGTTTGACAAAGCCATGAAATGAGATATTTTAGAATAAGCTCATATTACTCCTTACTCGGTACACCCAGGTAGCACAAAAATGTATAAAGACTTACAACAACATTATTGGTGGCCTAAAATGAAGAGAGATATAGCAAAATTTGTGGTTGAATGTGTAACTTCTCAACAAGTTAAGATTAAACATCAAAGACCAACAAGGTTGTTAAAGCCTTTGTTGATTCTGGAGTAGAAATGGGAGCACATTACAATGGACTTTGTACTTGGATTAACTAGAACTCAAAAGGGTTATAATTCCATATAGATCATTATTGATAGATTAACTAAATCACCCTATTTTCTTCGAGTGAAATCCACATAGAATATAGACCAATATGCTCAACAATATATTAAAGAGAGTCAGGTTACATGGAGTGTCAGTTTCAATAGTGTCCGACAATGATCCTAAGTTTACATCTACATTTTGGAAGAGCTTACACAGTGCCATGGGAATGAAACTTGCATTTAGTACAACATTTCATCCACAAAGTGATGGGCAATCAGAGAGGGTTATTCAGATATTAGAGGATATGTTAAGAGCTTGTGTGCTAGATTTTCAAGGGAGTTGGGATGCGAAGCTTCCATTAGTGGAGTTTACTTATAATAATAGCTACCAATCAACAATTAAAATGGCGCCTTATGAAGCATTGTATGAAAGGAAATGTAGATCTCCAGTTCATTGGGATGAAGTTGGAGAACGAAGCCTACTTGATCTAAAAATAGTTCAACATATTGCTAAGGTAGTGGAGAAGATATGAGAGAAAATAAAGATTGCGCAAAGTAGATAAAAAAGTTATGTAGATAAACGGAGAAAAGATTTAGAGTTTGTCATTAGGGATCATGTGTTCACAATGTGTCATGAGATTTGGAAACAATGGAAAATTCAGTCCAAGATATGTTGACCCATTCGGATTCTCGAAAAAGTTGGTGATAAAGCTTATAAAGTGGCCTTACCTCTGTTATTATCTAGTGTTCACAATGTTTTCCATGTGTCTATGTTGAAGAAGTACATTTCAAACCCCTCTCATATGTTGAATTATGAATTGTTGGAATTGACTTCTGATTTAGCTTATGAAGAGAAACTAGTGAAAACCCTGGATTGGAAGGAAAAAGAACTGAGAATGAAAAAAGATTTGACTTGTTAAAGTATTATGGAGAAATCATTATATAGAAGAGACTACATAGGAAAGAGAAGAAGAAATGCAGAGCAAGTATCTGGAGTTATTTGGTACGTTAAATTTTGAGGACAAATTTTTTATAAGGAATGAAAGATTGTAATGACCAGTTCTCTTCTACATAGCCTATAATATGCATCTAATCAATATGTATTATCAGATTATGGCATACAAATAGCATGATTGCACGAACATGAATAATTATTACTATATGCTCCAGTTATGCTTTAACATGCATTAGTATATGAAATATGAGATCAAATTTTTGTTCTTGATAACATATTTCCTAAGGCCTTTTTGCAATGAAAAGCTCGATATCTCGGTTAAGAAAATATTGATGTGTTGAATGATCATGAAATGAATTATTTGTATTACTCCATACTTGTTACTTTATAAAGTGATTATTTACCTAAATATTTGCTTGAAATATGTCACATTTGACTAAAAACTAAAAGTATGCAAAATAGTGTAATTTGATTGATTGGTTGACTAAATTACATGAAATCATTCTAAATTGCATTGCACTTGATTATAACACCAAAGCATCAATTTTTTCCATCTCTCTAGCCCATAATCGTGGCTCTTTGTATGAGAAGACACTAAGCATGAGTCAACCAATCATCACCCTCCACTTACCTTTCTTTGAAATAACAAATAAGTCATTTTTAACCATATTTTCCTATGGAAGCTCCTCAAAAATGACCAACCCCTCTCCTCCAATGTTTCTCCTAAATTTCTACACTATCATACTCACAAAAAATTGAATTAAATATATTGGAATCCATAGAAAACAAACTAGAACAAGTTTCTACACTTTTAAGCTTGAAAACCAAAGATTTTGGAGTGTAATTCAAATCTAATCAAGGTATATTCTTTTTCAATATTTCTTATGATGAATTTATGGTACCTTGGATGGTTATATGTCTTAGTATTGTATGAATGAAAACTCAAGTGGGATAGACTTGAAGCCAAAACAAAGCTAGTTAAGTTAGTTTCTAGCAAAAATTGATAACCTTATGTATGCTTAATTTACTTGTTTCTGTTGATGTTGTAATGCTTATATTATGTTTTGAAGTTTCTATGAATGATTATGAACAATAGCAATTAGTTGGCTAAATTGATGGTTATAATCAATTTAAGTTAGAATCAAATTTACCCTATGTTAATTTGGATATTTTGAGATTATGTTCAAGGTTTAGGGGCTGCCCTAATAGTGGTTTAATAGCTGCCCTAATATTTAATATCTTGAATTACTAGTAAATATAGAGTATATATTATTTTTGAAGTAATGTAATCAATATGAAATTGTTTACAAAAGATTGAAAAGTGTATATGATTTTACTAAGAATAGATTACGTGACTTATTACAAAGGATATTGAAGGTACATAGTTTATTATGTTAGGCCTTTAGCACATCTTATCTTCCATGGAGACTGACTTTTTCACTTAACACAAAGCAGACTTGAGGTAAGTTAAAACTTTCATTTGTTGTATCCCAAGAATCATATAATATTGTTCATGTTTAAATGTGATTGCCATTACTTATCAAAGTTGTAATGTTTGATGCATTCATGGTTCATGAAACATTATCAAGAATATAATGAGGTTTTTGAAAAGGAAGGATAATACTTAATTGATGGTCGGGTAGGCAGAGGGGACTGGCAGACCCAACAAATAGTGGAAAATACTTGAGGCTGAAAAACTAATATAGAAAAGGCACAGTGAATGAGTTAGAATACAACTAATACCTGAGGTTGCAAAACCATGTATGGAAACCCCGTATTATTTCTCTTATTGGCCAATCATTATGAACAGGTTTTGAAGACCATGGTCTATCACTATTAATTAAGTACCACACTTGAAGAGCCCTAAACAATGATTTATTAAAGAAAGTTTTGAATTGAATAATGAATTTAATCATTTATCAAATTTGCACATACTATATTTGTTATTGCATTAGTTTCTCCGTGTTGACCCTTGAGCTCATTAGATTCTTATGATGTAGGTAAAAATATACAGGTTTAGAGGTTGACTGAGTCTCCAAAGTAGCTAGATAGAGATTTGTTCATATTCCATGCTTCGAGCTATTTTCATAGCCTATTTTGAAAACTCTATTTTTGTTTTTAAATAAGCTACTCTGTTATGATTTTGTAAACAGATGAGTTAAACAGATGTACTCAGTTTTGATTTATATATATGGTGTGTTTAAAATAAAATGAAACAACAAATGAATTCAAGTTCTTTTCTATTATAGTCAAAAAGTGGAACTTTTATTAAAACTATAACTTTAGTATTGTAGAAAAGTTAACATTTCATGATTTAATTGTATTAACTTGTTTAGGTTTTTTAGTTAGGTTAAGGGGTATTACAACAACCCTCAACTTCTGCTAATCTGTACAGGCATGTAGGCATCTAGTTCTTGAAAGAAATAGCGAGTCAAAGCCATAACATAAATTAATGAAACATATATAGATGAAAACAAATACTTTATTAACTATAAGATGTCTACTCATACTCTGAAACAATTTGGTCAATCTTCCAACCTATTAGCTACAAGTAATTTCACATTCTGGAAAGTCCTAACATGATAGTAATTTAGGAGCAAAGTTAAACTCTATCGAGAAAACCAAAGAAATAGTGAAGATATGGTAGCTGATAAACCTACCTTTTCCTTTGTGCACTAGTAGACTCAATTTTGGAAGACGTTTTTGAGTTTTTTCCTCATCTATCATCACACATCTTTACACCAATCCATCCACTTTACTTTATTAAACTGCTTGTAAACTTCTTCATTATCAGACATACAACCTTATTCTTTAACAAAATGCTCAATCTTCTAAGATTTTGGCAATCTTTTTTTGTTCATTTGAACATTCACACTTGGAGAGCCAGGTTTCCCTTGTCTGCCATTGAGGCGTCATGGTAGGTTTTTGCACATCATGTTCCATTTTGATGTCTCTTTTGATTGCTTAACAATCATAAAGGGGATATGTTGGATTTTGCATTGGCTTGTATGGAGATTATGAGTGACCAATAATAATTCATCACTTGTCTAGTAGAATAAGTAAATGTCCTATGTTTTCATAGTTTATGACTCAAAAGTTCTTGGCCAAGGTATGATGAATGTTAGATAGGGTTTTCTAATGATTCATCATGAGTCATTGCAACTTGAAATGGAATCATAGTTAGTGTGTCATTTAGGTTTCGACTAATAATCCATACCCTACACTCATTTAGGAGATTAGATAATGAAAAGACCTTACGTGTATGATACTTGTAATTGAAATATGTTTATTCGCTATTTCACATAGGACTAGGTAGTCATGATATATTTACTATGTGTTTTCCATGACCTCTGAGATTCTTGGAATTAAAGAGTTAATTTCAAGCAAATTAATTAATTAGATTACTTAATCAGAATAATTATTATTAATAAGTTGCAAGTGCTGCAAGCCACTGTTAGCTTAGTTATGAACCTAAAGGGTCACAAACAATTTGGGATGGAGCATTTCTAATTTAGATAATGTTCCAAATAGTTGGATTCAATTAATTAATAAAGATTTAATTGGGGCTCAATTTAATTTAAGAAGTTGAATTAACTATTTAATTAAATAATTAGATTATTAATTGGACCTAATAAAATTAGGGAGTCCGATTGTAGTGAAACAATTAAATAATTAGATCAATTAATTGTGTTAGCCATAAATTAATTTAACCATTAAATTAATTTACTCAATTAAATAATTAAATTATTTAATTGAACCTAATATGATTAAGTAGGTTTGATAGAATTAAATTAATTAATATGAATAATTAATTAAATTTAGCCCTAATAAATTAATTGAATTAATTATTGAATTTAATTAAGAGTCTAAGCATAATTCAAAGTTGTCCATTAGGAGAAGCCCACTAGAATTGTTGGAAGAAGATGGAGTTCTAAGAATTTTTTATATTCTCGAAATTATCTAATAGGATTAGATAAAATATCTCCAAGTATCTTGGGAAGATACAAGAGATAGAGTTGAAGATTTTTGAGAGATCTAGTGATCAACTAAAAATCTTCCGACCCATAAGAATGGGGGCCAAAAAATTACCAAGAGTGGGACTCCATGATTTTCCTCCACCACCTTTAAATAGAGAGGGCCAAAAATTTCAAAGTAACTTTAAGTCTTTTTCCTCCACTTCAAAAATGAGAGAAAAAGGTTTTCTCAAAACACCATCTTTTACCTTCTTCCAACAATCAGAAGTTTCGTCTTTTAAAGTATTCAATTCTAATTCCATGTTGCTACTCGAATTGTGGACTTCAATAGAGGGAAGCCACCTAGATCCTTATGAACTAGTTTCACTACAAAGGGCTAGCAATAAATTATTTTTACCTCTTCAACAATCGGAGTGCTGGTATAATCGAAGATTCTTTACTGTTTTAGTTTGGAAATTAAATATGCAAAATTGGTAATTACATCAAAGTAGAGGTGATGCCGTATTTGATATGGCATGCTTGTTTTATTTAAATTTTTTAATTTATACTGCGCACACTCCATAGTTATGTGAATGCAGTAGTGGTATTAGAGTCTTGGTTTACGCATTTTCAATTGAGTTACGATTTATGCCTTTAGAGTTTAATTGTTATATTCTATGCATAAATTGTGATTAGTGATTAGGACTAACTAGTTTTTTCAAATTTAAATTAATTGTTAAATTTTAGATACGACAAAATATCTTAAAAACCATAGCCAAGTCATGGCAACCAACGCCAGCCAGGGGCAAAAACGCTACCAGCTGAGCACGTGCACGGGAATGATGGGTGGCAGCCATGACAACAAATCACATAATTATTGCATGCAAGGTGGGGCAAACACCTCGTGCCCGCAATGACAAATGTTGGGCACTTAACGTGTGCGCATGGACAGACAGCGTGGCACATGGTATAGGCGACTGTCGTCCATGCACATACGCCCATGCGATGGGTGTGTGCACAACTGTAGTGGGGTGCTCATTTGCTGGGCAAATAATAGGCGTGCGTGATTTGGGTGCTGGGCACGTGCGAGCCACCTTGCTCGCGTCATTGGGCATGCTATCATGCTGGGAAGCATGTTGCTGCATGTTGGGCTGTTGGACAACCCCATTGTGTTGGGTTGCAAAATTTTAGTTTTTGGAATTTTTAATTAAATTGTTAAATTTAAAATTTTTTAAAAAATATTTATCATGGAAAAATTGAAATAATGTCCCAAGTTTTGAAATTGTAATTTTAATTGAAGGTAAACTTACATACTTTGATAAATTCATGCAATGTATTTATGAGCATGTACCCGATCAGGGAGCTATTTACTAATGTGATTGGATTATGGTTTTGGATCTAAAAATTGGGTCTGCGAGTCTCTTATTCTTTTTGCATATACTTTTTATTTTTTGAAATGTAAAGAGAGTAGCCTAGGGTGAGGTTTTATTTTTATTTTATGGTGGACAAGAAGGAGGACCAAGGTGGAGAATCAAGAGAAGACCCATGAATGGAAGGGATATATTCATGTAATAAAAATGGTTTCAATTTTTATTTTATTACCTAGGATCTATTTTTGGCTCAAATGGATCGCATAGGATTAACTCATGATCATTCAATTGTGTATGTATTAGATGCAAGCATAGGATTTATTTATTGCTTTCAATTATATGCTTGCTATCAATTGAATACAAACTCATTAAATAAATGAAGATTAAATGATGAGGTCTTGGTTAAAATGAACACCCCACTTGAATTAAAAAATCAAGTAAAGAATTTTTTTTAAAATTTCAATTTCAAGCAAATATGGATAAAAGTGGGTTGGACCTAATAATCCATGCCTACCATCAAAAGTAGACACCATGACGATGCTATCTCACTTAGTCATTGGCCAAGAGTCGTGGGGTGATTTTGTGGTGGAAAGCTATGATCTCTACTAAGCATAGTGATGTCCATGGGATGGACTTATCTCTACATTAGCCATTAGTCATAGAATATTTTGATACTCTATTTACATGGAGGTTTGATGGGTGTTGCTTGACACTTATTACCATATAGGCTCACAAAATTAGGGTATATGGGAAGAAGTAAAGCAAAACATCTTGAAAGTTGTATAAAGATACAATCGTTAAAAGTTAACTACCTTTCAATATATTTTATGGGCTCATAAAATTGGGGCATACGACATATTGATTGGGCTTAAAGCCCATTAGGAAATATGATTTTCCGAATTGCCATTAGGGGTGATAGAATTCGAATAAAACAGGGGGAGATATTTATTTTTAAAAACCTTGTTATAAATGAAATTGATTTTAAAGAAAGCTCATTTTCTACCTGGTTTTAATTTTTGCAGATTTTGTCTATAAAAATGGCTAAAAATCCACTCGTATTAATCTTGGATGCTAATAAATTAACTGGACCTAATTTTTTCGATTGGTTGAGGAACCTCAAGATTATTTTACAATCCGAGAAAAAATCCTACATTATCGATACTCCTCTACTGGCAGGCCTATCAGCAGATGGGATAGAGGAGTAGCTTGCTGAATATCAACAACATATTGAAGATTATCTATAGGTGCAATGCTATATGATGGCATCGATGTCGAATGAGTGCAGAGGTAACATGAGATACATGTGCATGCGCATAATATCTACATTCACCTACAAAAGTTGAATGGTGAACATAGTAGGTAGGCGATATACCAAATCTTAAAAGAACTTTTCAAAACTCGTAAGATGAAGGGCTTTTCAATCCATGATCATGGATTGAAGATGATAGGCCAAATAAGCTCGAGTCACTTAGAGTCATTATAGACAATGAGCTCTATATGGATCTCATCCTACAGTTTTTGCCCCCACGCTTGACACCTTCGTTGTTCAACTTCAACATGTGATGGAAAAAATTTGCATGTGATGGAAATAAGCAAGAAGCTAAGTAGAAGAGAGACAGTTCAGCAGCTAGCGAATGGAGCAAAGGTTTGTGGCATTAGCTATAAGAACTGTTAGATTAGCTTTAGAAAATATAGTTGTTTTAATTTTAAATGATTGACATTATGTTATAGAGTTGGTTAAGAACATTATCTCCATTCCTATTTTAGATGGAGAAAGGTATTGTTGTACAATTAAGGATGGAAATTGTTCTATTCTTAAGTGTTCTACCTTGATTTACATTAGCATATTGATGAATGATTTACATACTTCTACTCCCCATAACTCTCTTTTCCATGTTCAACAAAATAAAAGAAAATTAGATAATCATAGCTCCAAATTCTTATGGTATGCTAGATTAGGTCATATCTCTGAGAAAAGAATCCACAAGTTAGCCCAATTGCTCAATCTTGAGAACGAGCAAGGAATGTCAACTTGTGAATCATGTCTTAAGGGAAAGATGACCAAATCATCATTTATTTGACAAGTGGAGTGAACCAAAGATCTGTTGGATTTGATCTATACAGATGTATGCAAGCTATTAAGTGTTAGTGCTCAAGGGAACTTTCATTACTTCATAACCTTTACCGACGATTATTCTAGGTATGGTTATGTGTACCTTATGAGGTAAAAATCTGAAGCCTTAGAAAAGTTCAAGGAATTCAGATGGGAAGTGTAGAAAGAGACTGTGCTAAGTATAAAAGCTCTTCAATCAGATCGAGCAGGTGAATACTTGAGAATAGAGTTTCTTAATTATTTAAAAGAGAATAGGATTCTCTCTCAGTGGACTACTCCATAATTGCAGAGTGTAGGAATTAAACTCTATCAGACATGATTTGGTCGATAATGAGCTTCACTGGACTTTCTCTCTTATTTTGGGGCTATGCCCTAGAAACCTCAGTATTTCTATTAAACAGAGTGTCGTCAAAGTCTGTTCATAAAACACTATATGAGATGTGTTGTGGGAAACAACCTTCCTACAAATACCTTAGGGTAATGGGGTTGTGCTACTTATATGAAGCAGCAAGTGAATACTACTTTTTTTGGAACAATGGGTGTTTGTTTCGAGAAATACCACCTTCTTAGAGTAGGAATTACTATTAGATAGAAATGGCGAAGTTGGGAACTTGAAGAAGTTCAAGAACCACATAATGTCATGACTGACATAGTAATGAACCAACGAGCTGAGGTTGGGCCTTCTAACACACAACCTCCTAGGAGATCTGAAAGGATCTCAAAGCCATCTAAGAGGTATAATTTTTTATTAGAGAATAGTTAGGAGATTCTTTTCTTGGATAGTGATCCAAGAACTTATGGAGAAGCAAGGTCTGACATTGACTCGAAAATATAGAAAGATGTCATTTAATTTGAGATGGGCTCCATGTATTCCAACGAGGTATGGATCTTGATGGACCCACCACATGAATAGTTCCCATTGGCTGCAAATAGGTTTACAAGCGGAAACTTGGAGTAAATGGAGAGGTAGTGACTTAAATCATGGTTGGTTGCCAAAGGTTATACTCAAAAGTAAGGAATTGATTATGAGGAAACCTTCTCGCCAATAGCAATGCTAAAAACCATCCTGATTATGCTAGTCATATCACTATATTATGACTACGAGATATGATAAATGGATAGGAAGACCTCTTTTCTTAATAGAAATATTAAGAAAGAGATCTTTATAAGGTAGTTTAAAGAATTCATATCCCGAGAGAGCGAGCAAAAGGTTTGCAAACTTTAGAGATCCATTTATGAACTCAAGCATGTTTTCCAAACCTGGAACATCCAGTTTCACGAAGCTATCAAATTGTTTGGTTTTCAAAAAAAACCTAGATGAATCGTGTGTCTTCAAGAAGGTTAGTGGAAGCATAGTGACGTTTATTGTGATGTATGTTAACGATATCCTACTAATTGGGAATGATATGGGGATGTTGTAGTTAACTAAGACTTGGTTGTCTAATTAATTCTCCATGAAGGATTTGGGATATATTCTTTATTCTAGGAATAAAGATCTTTAGAGATATATCCAAAAGGATAATAGGACTATCCTAATTCATGTACATAGAAAAAATCCTAAAGAGGTTTAGCTTAGAGGAATCCAAATGTGGATTCTTGCCAATGAATCATGCCGTTTCTCTCATGAAGTTTATGCCCCCAAAGACTCATGAGGAGAAAGAAAGAATGACTCGCATACCTTATGCATTCACCATTGGAAGCATAATGTATGGTATATTATGTATGAAGCTTAATGTCGCACAAGCTCTAAGTATTACAAGAAGATATCAATCTAATCCAAACGACGAGCAATGAAAAGTCATGAAGATGATCCTTATGTACTTGAGAAAGACTAAATATATCTTTCTTGTGTACAACCTTAGAGAATTGAAACTCGATGGTTATATAGATTCTAGTTTTTAGTCCAATGTAGACAACTTAAAGTCGATGCTCGGATATGTATTCACCCTAAATGATGGTGCTATCAGCTAGAAGAGTTGTAAGCAGGAGACGACCGTAGATTTCACTACTGAGGGTGAATATATTGTTGTATGTGATGCAGTAAAGGAAGATGTTTGGATGTGGAACTTCATCCAAAGGTTAGATGTAGTTTCATACATTATTGATCTTATCTTGATATAATGTGATAACAATAGAGCTATTGCGCAAGCAAAAAAACCAAGATCTCATCAAATATCCAAACATATTATGGTAGAGACAACGTTGTAGTGTAAAGAGTTATTTCAGCAACAATTACCTAACCCATTGACCAAACTCCTAGAGTAAAAGGTATTCGACGGATATCTTATGATGATGGGCCTCAAGTACATGGGTAATTAGCACTATGGCAAGTGGAAGATTGTTAGAGTAGTGTCCGACGCGCCAATTATATTGGGGGTCTTTTATACTCTTGTATTTGTGAAATAATCTTTTTTTATATTATATTAATAAAATAGGCATTCTATTTATCTTCAAATGCGTATAGTAATTAGATAAAGTCCCTACACCAAATTTAGCTATAGGTCATGGTCGCACATATGATGGCGATCATGGAATATACATCTAAGGCTTGTGTCTTAAATTAGTTCTAGGTCAAAGGCTTTTTAAGATGAGACATCAAATAGCCCAATAAGACTCATGCATATAATGTATGCTCTCATAAGGAGGATGTTTCACTCCATAGGCATCGGCGTAGTGATGCTAGTTGATGTATGCAAATGCTTGTTAGATAATAAGTACAATAAAAAGGCCCACTAAAATTTTTTAAGTTAGAGACATTGTTTCTTGAAGTAAAAATTTCCACATTACGATAGTATACGACTAGTCCTTGAATTTGAAGCACCATGGTAGCCTTGTGCACATTGTGTTCCATCTTGATGTATCTTTTGATTGCTTGACAATGATAAAAGGAATAAGTTGGATGTTGCATTGGCATGTATGGAGGTTAATGAGTAGCTAACAAATTATCCATTACTTGTCTTGTAGAATAAGTGAATCTCCTCTGTTTTCATTATTCATGACTTAAAAGTCCTTGGTCAAGGCAGGATGAATGTTAGACAGGATTTTCTAACGATTCATCATGAGTAATTGCAACTTGAAATGGAGTCATAGTTATAACTTACGTGTATGGTACTCATAATTGAAATAGGTTCACTCACTATTTCACCTAACACTAGGTAGTCATGATACACTTGCTAGGTATTTCCCATGACTTGTGAGATTCTTGGAATTAAAGAGTTAATTTCAAGTAGATTAATAAATTGGAATAATTAATTAGAATAATTAAGTAGATTAATAAATTAGATTAATTAATTAGAATAATTAAGTAGATTAATGAATTAGATTAATTAATCATAATAATTATTATTCATAAGTTACAAGTGTTGCAAGCATATTGCTAGCTTAGTTGTGAATCTAAATCATCACACCCAATTTGGAATGAGCATTTCTAATTTATGAAATGATCTAAAGAGTTGAATCCATTTAATTAACAGTGAGTAATTAATTGGGGCTTAATTTAATTCAAATAGTTGAATTAATTATTCAACTATATAATTGGATTATTTAATTGGACCTACTAAAATTAGGGTACACGAATGGAGTGAAACTAGATCAATTAATTACATTAGCCTTTAATTAGTTTAATCATTAAATTAATTTACTCAATTAATTAATTAGATTATTTAATTAGGTTTAATATGATTAGGTGAGGTCGATGGAATTAAAGTAATTAATTAGGATCAACTAATTGAATTTGGGCCCAATCAATTAATTGTATTAATGTTAGATTAATTAAGAGTCCAACCCTAATTCAAAGCATCTCATAGGCCCACTAGAGTTGTTGGAAGAAGATAGAGTTATAAGAACTAAATATTCTTAAAATTATCTAATATGATTAGATAAAATAACTCCAAATATCTTTTAAAGATAGAAGAGATAGAGTTGGAGATTTTTGAGAGATCTTGTGATCAATCAAAAATCTTCCAACCAATAAATATAGGGACTAGAAATTACGAAGAGTGAGACTCTTGATTTTCAGCCACCACATTTAAATAGAGAGTTGAAAATTTTAAAGTAGCTTTAAGTCTTTGACTTTTAGGCCACTTCAAAAAGGTGAGAAAAAAAGACACCATCTTTTACCTTTTTTGTCAGAATTTCCATCTTTTGATTGAAAGTATTCAATTCTTAATAATGCGGGTTGATTTAAGAATTGATACCACTCAAATCACTCCAAAATTAGATTAGTGAAGGAATTAGAATCGCTAGTGGGATTCTAATTATGTGTTGCTACCTAAAGTGTGGACTTGAATAGAGGAACAACGCCTGGATCCCTACAAACTAGTTTCACTACAAAGGGCTAGCAATCGATTGTTTCTGCCTGTTCGACAACCAAAGCACTTATGGTGTAATTGAAAATTCTTTACTATTTTAATTTAGACAATTGAATATACGAAATCAATAATCACATCAAACCGGAGGTGATGCCGTATATGGCATGCTTGTTTTAGTTAATTTTTTTAATTTTTGCTGTGCACACCATTTGGTTACCTAAATCCAACATTCCCCTCAAAAAAAAAAAAAATAAGAAATGTAATATAATATATGAATAAAAATCCACTCAGATGCTATGGCTTATCAACAAAGTTGAGGCTTACACTTCAGCCAATGGACTCAGAAACTAAGCTACCGTTATAAGCATAAATACAATCATATCAATATGAAAGGTGCTCAAATGCTCAGTTGAAAACCTAAGATGGGAGGTCTATTTCCAAATGTGAAGAATAACAACTAAATCAGTAAACAAACTACTCAAATCACGTAAAGTCACTTAGACATCCTATAAATTTGGACCTAACAAGAAGTCAGGGATAACTTGAACAGATATCCACTTGCATGCCACAGAAAGTTGATACTTCGTGCTACCCAACACTCTCTGGAAACCATATTTATAAAATGCCTCTAAACCTTTACTTCAATTATCCAATACCATATTAGATACTACTCTTTCATAGAGAGAGAGAATGTCTATTCTAAAAATCATGAAATCCGAAGCAATCAATTGAAGAATGTAGTTAGTGGTCCAAGGTAAGGGATTCGGCTTAATCAGAGAAAGTATCTATTCTAATGAAATCTGAAACCAATTAAAGCACGTCTCAACTTATGAAACAAAACAACAAGAGTTTCACTATCAACATATCACCATACCTCTCCAAAATTGTTTTGCAGGGGAGTGCCAGTAATTAGCAACTTCTTCTTTGCACTAATTTCCTAAAAATATAAAGTCATTACTGAGAATCCAAGTAGCTTAAATCTACGGACCAAAGCAGTGAAATAAAATGAAAAATTTGTCATATTGATAATGTCGTATACAAAGAGGCCTTGCCGTTCTTTAACCTAGTGCTTCATAAGACAATTCCACTTAATTTTCAAGAGACAGCCTTATCCCTCAATAATACCTCCTATGTAGTCAAAAGAGTATCAAATGCTATACTCTTGTCTGTTTTTTAATCATTGTAAAACTCGTATTGCTGGAGACCGGCAATTAGATGGAGACCATTATTAAAAAAAAAAAAAAAATATTGGCTATATTTTCGTTAGAGAAACCAATTAAAACTTTTTTGAAGGTTAAAAATATTTGACAAACAATAATTTAAGAACAAAGAATACCATCATAATGTAGATAAAAGCATAATGATAAATATCCATTAGATCTTGTCATGCTTAGGAATTTCGAATAAAAACACCGAAGAAAAGAGCATCTATCTGATAATAACGAAAAATTGTATCGAATAAAGACAATGGACCTTGCCGTTAGGTGCAAAAGAAACATGCCAGATTGGCATCTCCAGTCCAAAACTGGCCCCATGTAGTTTGAGCATTAGCGTCAATTATTCCATTGCCAACCCAAATTTTGAGCACTCTCATATAGGATGGATTATCCTTGGTGAAGTTACCAAATAAAAAGCCCACAGAAGAAGTTTATGCTATTATATATAAATATAAAAATTATAAAGACAGAATCTCAGAACAAGGAGCATTAACATGAAACACAAATTCAGAGAATAACGACACATATTATAAAATAATTATGGGCGAAAATGAGACTTTATCATAATAGATGGCTCCGGATGAAAACCACAGTAGATAATTGACTTTTTGATTGAAGTAAAAGGAATTCCAAGAGCATTACTTCCTTTCATTCAATATGCAAAATATGTGTTTGCTCTTGGTTTCTTCAAATGAACATTATTTTTTTGAAAAAGGCATGGATACTTTAAGGGAGAAGAAGACATGCACATGTTACATAATCAAGTTGAAGCCATAACCACTACCATCCATCCGTCATACTCAAAATAACAAAAATAAGAAATGAAAATGCAACATCCACAATGTAACAATAGATGCAAAACTATTCATCCAAGTCCATAAAATCAAACATCAATAAAAATGTACCTCGAAAGAAAAGAGAATTGCACCCACCTCACGGCTAGCACGAGTTCGGACATACTTAACGATATTCATGTCAAGCAACCACTTTCTAAATTCTTTTGCCCAATTCGAAAAGGCAGATAGCGAAACAACAAGAAAAGTCCTTAAATTTCCTCAGCATTCTGTGTAAATGACTATGAATTAGTATCTATCAAACCATTAGAAGAACTTTCAAATTGACTACCAACATGAAGTAAACTAATATGGAATATTTTAATAAATAAAAACAAATTAGGAATTTAGTATCATCTCATTATCAAGCTGTAGATGAGATTGAAATATTAAGATACAATTTCCAGGGTCTTAATATAAATGCTCTTTTCCATCTTACCATGCTGGAAAAGAAGAAATGAGATTAACAATGTGTTGTGCTAAAAAATAATATTTGGGGAGCTAATTTTTTCTTAGTTCTTTATGATCTCAATAAAAATGGGCTCTGAAAAGTTTTAACTGTATGATGAGAGCAAAGAACAATAAAGCTTAATTATAAAACAATGTGAAGCCCATTACCTCCACAAGGTTTATGCAAATGAATAAAATTCATACCAAATCCACAAATGGTCATTCTACAGAAACATGGAATTATAGTAGTATTAACTTAATGGCTTAAATGATCAACTTAAGGCTAGGTCCACAAACCTTTGCATTATAAATTCAAAAAATCTGTCGAGTCTTAGAAACTAATGGACATAAGAAAAGCCCTAGTCAATAATGACTAGAAAATGAAATAAATCAACAAACCTAAGTGTTCAAAAATGAAATAAATCCTTCCCTTTATTTTTTCCTTTTCTAAAAACAATTTCCTCATAATGCACACCCCTCCCCTTTTCGCTAATTTATATAGGCATATAGGCATTCAATTCTTGAAAGAAATAATGAGTCGGAGGCACAACGTAACATAACGAATAATATACAAATGAAAACATAAACTTTCTTGACTATATGAGTCCTGCTCATACTTTGAAACAATTTGGTGAATCCTCTGACTCATGAGCTACAAGTAAATCCAAATTCGAGAAAAGCAATTTAGGAGCAAAGTTCAACTCTATGGGGAAAACCATAGAAATAGATGAGAGGTATGGCTATGATAGGATGAATATTAGACATGGTTTTTTTAATTATTCATCATGAGTTATTGAAACTTTAAATAAAATTATAGTTATTAATTTATTAGAATTTTGACTTATAATTCATATTTTAAATTCAATCGGAAGAATACATGATGAAAGGACCTTACGTATATGTTATTCGTAACTAAAATAGGTTCGCTTGCTATTTCACCAAAACTAGATTGTCATGGTACACTTGGTAGGTATTTTTCATGACTTGTGAGGTTTTGGAATTAAAAAATTAATTTCAAGCGAATTAATTAATTAAATTAATTTATCAGAATAATGATTATTCATAAATTGCAAATGTTGCAAGCCCACTGGTAGCTTAGTTATGAACCTGAAGGTCACACACAATTTGGGATGGAATATTTTTAATTTAGAAATTGATCCAAGGAGTTGGTTCTAATTAATTATTAGAAATTAATTAATTGAGGTTTAATTTAATTCAAGGAGTTGAATTTTTTATTTAATTAAATAATTATTTTTTTTAATTGAACCTAATAAGATTAGGGAGCCTAATATGAGTGAAATAATTAATTAATTAGATCAATTATTTGAATGAGCCATAAATTAATCTAATTATTAAATTAATTTACTCAATAAATAATTGAATTATTCAATTAGTCCTAATATGATTAGGTGGGTTTGACGGAATTAAATTAATTGATTAAGATTAGTTAATTAAATTTGATTTCAATCAATTAATTGGATTTAATTAAAAGTTCAAACCCAATTTATAATGGTCCATTAGGAGAGACCCAATAGAGTTGTTGAAAAATGATGGAAGACTAAAAACAAGATATTCTTGGAATTGTCTAATTTGATTTGATAAAATATCTCATTGTATCTTTGGAAGATACAAGAAGATATTTTTAAGAGATCAACCAAAATCCTCCAACAAATAGAAGAAAGTGGCCAAATTCCAAATTAGTAGACTCTTTGAATTTCAGCCGTTAGCGAGAAAAAAAAAACTATTTTCTCTCAAACTCTTCATCCGTTATATTCTATTAATCAAAAGTTCCATATTTTGATTTAAAGTATTCAATTTTTATTACCACCTGTTGTTTAAGAATTGATGCCCAGATAAAATTACTCTTAAAACTAAATTAGTAAAGCAATTAGAATCGTTAGCAGGATTTTAATTTTGTATTCTTGCCTGAAGTGTGGACTTCGTTAGAGGAGAGATATTTGAATCCATGTGAACTAGTTTCTGTACGAAGGCTAGCAATCGATTGCTTCAACCTCTTCAAAGGTATAAGTTTGAATCCTATTCATGTTAAGTTTAAACAATTGAAAATGTGAAATCGATAATCACATCGAAGCCACAGTATTGTATTTGATATGGCATGTTTTATATTTAACCTTTAAATTTCTACTACGCATACCCCACGATTAAGTGAATCCAACAGTGGTATTAGAGTCACGGTTTACATATTTTCAATTGAGTTTTGATTCATACTAAATTATGTATTTAATTGTGATTTTTGATTAGGACTTGCTTGATCTTGTAATCTTAATTTATTTCTTAAATTGTGGATACAAAAAAAAGCTTCACAAAACCACCGCCACCCCTATGTAGGCGGCTGTCAGTCAGAGCAGCCGTTGTCGGACCAGAGGCACTAGCACTGCTGGCTGAGCATGCGCGCTGGCATCCACCCATGCACGCTGCTCGCTAGTAGGGCACCAGCCCAAGCATGATGTGTAACCACCGTGGCATGGGTTGCACGCAGGGGTTGTATATAGCAGTATGAGATGGTTGCGTGCATAACGACGGGTGTTGTGCACCCAATGAGTGCATACTGGCACACGACACGGGTGACTATCCCTGTGCTCGTGTACTAGTGGTAGTCTGTGCACGCATTCATATGACGAGTGCATGCACAACTAGGCATGTGTGCAAGCCAACTAGGCAAGCGCGCACCCAACGTACGTGTTGGGATGTTAGACAACCCCACATTTCGGGTCGTAAAAATTCAATTTTGAATTTTTTAATTAATTATTAAATTTTAATTTTTGAAAAAGGGATTTTTCATGAAAAATAGAGATATTGGCCCAAGTTTTGAAATTAACAATTTTAATGGATGATAAATATACATGCTTTGACCAATTCATGTGATGTATTTATAAGTATGTATGGGATGATCATGGAGCTATTGACAAATATGATTGGATGTATATTTTTGGATTTTAAAATGGGGCATGTGTGTCTCTTATCCTCTTTTATATGTACTTTCTCATTTTTAAAACGTAAAGAAACTAGCCTAGGGTGAGGTTTTCTTTTTGTTTTTAGTGGACAACAAGAAAGACCAATACAGAGAATGAAGAGAAGGCCTATGAATGTATGAGAATTATATTCATATAATAGAAATAGTTTCTATTTCATTTTGTAATTCTTAAACTGATCTAGATCCATTTTGGCTCAAAATGAATTATATAGGACTAGCTCGTGATCATCCAATTATGTATGTATTAGATGCATGCATAAAGTTTAATTAATGCTTTCAATGATATGCTTGCTATTAACTAAATATAAACTCATTAAATAAACAAAGATAAAAATTGATGAGGTCTTGGTTAAAATAAAATTCCCCACTTGAATTAAAAATCAAGTAGAGGAATTTTTCCAAAATTTCGATTCCAAACAAGTATGGATAAAATTGGGTTTGATCCAATAATCAATGCCTACCTTTACAAGTATACATGACGACGTTATTATTTGGAATAGTGCCCTAAAAATATGTATTAGCACATTAATTGCTGAATTAATAAAATAATATTTGATACTTGTTTTTATGCATATTAATATGTTAGTTGATACCAAAAAAAAATTATTTATTTATATAACCATAATCATAATATATAAACACATATACGAGAGGATTAAAAATTATGGATAATAAACTAAATTAATCCATAATGAAATTAATTAAAGTCAGAATCTTTAATTCAATCATTGTTAGTGCGGTTCATTGACATTAAGAATATAATGGTCTTATCCAAACTATTGATGTTGTGACATCATAATGAAGACACTTTATATAATATGATTATATAGGAGTGGACTAGTTGTAATTTGAATTATCACACAATTTTTGTATTTTTTTAAAAATTCAAATAACATCAATAGATGATCATATATAGGTTGATCTTAATCCCGGGTGGTTATAGACTCATTTATTTCAGCATGATCTTTGATTTGCTCGATAAATATTTTTGGTTAGCATTCCTAAACACTTGCATTTTGGGATCATATTGCGATAGGTAATCGAAAATGTAACTTACAGATATAGAATTCATACTTTCCCACGAAAGTAATAAGATAGTTCATTTGATTAGTTAATTCTGGAACTGAATAGTAGAGCGTTCAATTTTATAACTTAGTTGTAAATTTTAGTTTAGTAGTAAATTAATGGTAGAACAAGAGATAATTAGAGAGGTTAACAGAAAATCTAACTCTAATTATGAATTATTTATGAAGGATCAAACCTTGTGTAATAATTATATCAATGGACTACTTAGTGTTGATTAAAGTAAATTATTTTATAATTGCAAGAGTGCAATTCTAGAATTTTAGTGAAGTAACTTCGTATTAATAAATTGGATGAGTTAATTAAAGAGTTCAATTAATTATCTGAATTTATTAGAGCTTGTAATTATGGGTCCATAGGTCCCCAATACACCTTCATAAACACTAAAATGGATTTTATGTAATAACTTTAATTGTACTAGAAATTGTAGGAAATTATTTCCTAAACTGGGTGTTAATTACAAATATCAAAGATCATCGAGAATATCTGATTTGTTAGGTAATAAATAAATATGAGATATTTATTTTGATATTTATTATTATTATCTCGAATTATGTATGTCAAAGAATAATCCACAATATAAGTTATGCATCTCAAAATGTTATGCCCACAATGTAATTCCATGCATCCAAATATTTCTCTCAAAATCATTTCTTTCTTGGGCCCCTGACCAATGCTACTATACCATGCACCGGAAAAGAGCTCTGCATACCGCCATAATCTAGTAGCCAATAATGACATAAGCATGCAAATCCATGCACATGAACATGCAAATCCATGCATACAACCATGCAAATCCATGCATGCTTCGGTGCACTAGTAGTGGTTAGTAAAATATTTTCATTTCTCATAATCATGTCGTGCAATACAAGATTTATCACAATGTTCGTATATGATGCATGCACGTGCCAATGCCCATGTATGTATGCTCAATGGACATGAATGACAGTAATGTGTGCCCTCTACTATGCACATATGATCTATGACATTACATATAAATCATACATTTACTATATCTATGTATTTTAGTTGCAAATGAATCTTTACTTACCTTTCACTCGGTTGGTGGATTAATCTAGATTTATTTTGTATTCTTCTTCAATCTTAGATGTAAAATAGCCTGTAATATTATCCAACATCAAGCACCATTCCCAACTTGCAAAGTTGAAAGCACAAAATCTCATATTTAGACCTTAAACACCAAGCTATCTAGGTAACAATCAAGTTTTCACAAACTAGAACCCAATATAATCTCTCAAATACCTTAATTTCTCATCTTAGATAAATGTAAATATCATGTAATTGAAGTATTATAACTCTAGTAGCATGTACCTAATTTTTAACACTCAATAGCAACATGTCTAGGTTGGAACATGCTAAGTTATCAAATGGGACAGATTCACATTTTCATATTTTTCTGATGTCCAATTTAGTTGCATGCTAACTTTAACATCCTTAAGCATATTTAATCACTTCCAAATTTTTATCACACTTAGCTAACATGTAGAGCAATGTAATCATATTTTATAATTGCTTAAAATCATTGATTTACCTCAATAAAACCAGCACAATTATCACAACACAAAAACTGTAAGTTCTATCATGACAGTTTTGAGTGTCTCTTTAAATATCAAACCATATTTTCATTTACAACATCTCCAAACTTATATACATCACCTAAACTCATATATAAATTCATATATGGTAAAATATATAGGTTTTAATTAAGTTATTATACGTATATAAAGCTTTAAAAACAAAAATCAGCAAATATACAGTTTATGTCTCTATTGATTTATATTGCGATTTTGCAACTAAAAATCCCTCTTTTGTGAATTATAAGACCATAGATAACATCCTAACATGATTATGAATAATAATAAAATCTTTAAAAATCATAAACCCTCAAACAATTCAAGAATTAAAATCAAAACATGAGTTAAGCTCCCCTGTACACAATTTTAAGTTTCTACTTACTTCTCTTTGCTTCTTTCACTTTTTTTTCTTACTTGGAATCACTTGTGAGCAACTTCTAAAATTTAATATGGAGGTTTCGGAGGTGGAATAGCTCAGAAAATAGTTTTTAGTCATGGTTCAAGGATAGAAATTAAGAAAGGTTGAGGTGGTAATTTAAGATGGTAAAACTTGAGGTGGCAAGGCTTGACATGTCAAGTGGTGATTCAAATATGATATCACACACACCTTTATACAACTGTAATCTAGTGTTTCTAATTATTGATTTATCTATTTACAACTTATTTTAATTTCCGTACGATCGGATAATAAATATACCCTAATTTAAAAATATAATCTAAGAAATATATATGATTTGAATATTGTTTTAGGATATTTTGTTTTTATCATGATATTGATTTATTGTTGGTATGTGATTAACTACTTACAGTGTTTAAATTTATTTTGTTGGTTATCAAATTTTATTTATAGCTTTAAATATTTAATTTTTTCATATTTTATTAAATGATATTTTATTGTATTAGGTGTAATATTTTTATTACATTAAAAAGCCAAAAAATGGAGTCATTTTCGCACCTGAACCCCCTTCTTAAACTTTAATCTCATTACAAAAAAGAAAAAAATTAAAAATAGATTGCCATTACTTTTAAAAAACGTGGTTGCCACAACCTTTTTTTTTTTTTTTTTTTCTTGGATTGTATTGTGAGACCCTCCTTTCTTTCTCCTTTCTAATAAACATCCATTAACCTTGTTTCAAAGAAATCCCCATTAACCAGTTATCTTAGTGAACCAGTGAAAGGGCTTCTGAAGGCAGGGTTTTACTCCAAATCCTTGTCTCCTTGCCAAAATTTGTGACTCTTCTGGAGAAAAGCGTGAAGAATAATTCTTAAAACTTTTGATTCATCTTTACCTTTCCGTTTGGTAATCCTCAATTCAAAGTAACACAATAAACCAACGAGTATTTTACTGCAGCAATTGAACAGCTTCTTGAAGCAGGATTTTTCCTCCAGAATCATATTTGTAGCCAAAACTCAACCCTCTTGGCTGAGAATCAAAAAGTGTGGAGTATCATGTGAGAAAATTAGGTAAAGAATAACCCAGACATAGATATAACTCTTGGTTCACCATAACCTCCCTTGAAAGGGGAGAATAGCATGCGAATCGGAGATGCCCATTTTCGTTCACCATAACTTTCTCCTTTCTAATTTTTTTGCCGGCGGATCCGAGAGGAATGAGGGGCTGTTAAAGGGGTGAGGGTTTTTCGTTTGGAAATTGAACAATTTGATGTCAAGGAGGGTATCTTTGGATTATTGAAATGTTGTTCAGTGTAAAATGACCAAACAACTACATAAAACTAAAAGACCAAAAGCTGGTAGAAGCACCACCTTACCAACTTTGAACTTTTGGCTTCCATAGTTCCATTACTTAATTTTAAAAAGTTTGAAGCAGAAGTTCATTTTCCAAACACTCAATATTAACTTATTTTAAGCCAAAACTGTTATTTAGTGTTTGTAAATACTCTTTAATGTTGTTCAAAATCAACTTAGTAGCAAGTGCACTAGTCAAAGTAATAAGAGTGATTTTAGTACCTAAGGGATTAGTAGAACAAGTAATAAAATAAGAACTTTTCCTAACTTTATTTAGAAGATCAAATATGATGGATGAATATTGAAGAAATATAATAAAGTATGTAGCAAAAAAGACAATTTAAAGTAAAGGCTAAGGCATAGGTTCATCGATTCCCTTCAATGTATTACTTCACTTACTATGGTTATAATAAATATTCTTTTCATGTGACAACGGAATTTTTAAAGTTAATCAATATTCTTTTTCAAGAGATATCAATTCTACCATTACCTAACAAGATAAGAGTGCCTTACCAATCCATGAAATCCACTAGTTTTCAACAATCATTGTATCTATGACCATTGCATGTATTAATTCATATATTTCTATGTTTAATTAATCCATGACATGTATTATTAGAATACTCGTTGCAACACTATCTCTCGATTTCAATTATAACAAAATAAATCTATTAAAATATGGTCATATTTCTAATAGCATTAAGATCATACTACATGCTCAATATAAAATCAAATAATCTTATATCATAGTAAGTAGAAATATTACACTTTCAAAAATTGGCTAACTGTAGCCTTAGATTAGGAAGCTTAGCTCATAAAAACCATAATGAAATTGAAATAACACAAATTAAGCATTGCAAATCAAGAATCTAATGAAGAAAAGTGAAGAAAAATAGAAATGAGAGAGGAAGAAGAAATCTAGCAAGACACTAAGTACATTTGCAGAAATCTGTTTTCCTATTTTCTCTCCTCTGTTTCTCTTATTTTTTCTCACTTATTTTCTAAAGTTAGACTCCACTATAAAAATCAGGAAAAATAGTGACGTGTATATTGGCGACAAAACAAGAATTTTGTCGCTAATATTACTATTTGTGATGAAATATAAAAATATTATCGCTAAAATGAGATAAGTCAATTTCCTAGCGACGAAAATAAAATGTCGTAGCTAGCAATAATACAATGTTAATTTTTTAAAATAATGTTAGCGATGAAATTCTAATTTTCATCACTAAGTGTTGCATTTTGCGACGAAATAGATACATTGTCGCTAACATTAGTTAAATTTATTTTTATTTTTTTAAACGTTATCGACGTTCTATGTACTATCATCGCTAAGAGTAATTTTTTTTTTTTTTTTTATATTGTTGGTGATGAGTTATTTGACTTCGTCGTTAAGCGTTTTGCAAAAACTTATTTAAGTGATGACATTTGTATTGTCGTCGCTAAGATTAATTTATTCTCTTATGTTAGCGACGAGATGAAGTTCTATATTTAGCGACAACATATATCTTTTTCATCGCTAAATTTAGTGACGAACTCTTCTTTTGGTCGCTAACCTGTTAGGATTTATAATGTGAAATTACCTCCCTCCCTCCCCTAGCTTTCTGAAAATCTCCTAAGCCCTAAAATCACAGCCAAAGAAATCATCACCGCAGCTGCCTTAGTCAGCCACCACCGTCAGCTCTCCACCACCACTACACCGTTAGTCACTAGGTAGAAATTTTTTTACTAGAAAGAGAAAAAATCTGTTTGAAGGTTTGTAGATTCCATGTAGTTCTAATTTTCCCATGAAGCCTCTATTGATTTAATTGTTCAATTGAAGTTACTTTTAAAATGTTGCCTTGCATGTGTTTCTCAATTAATCATCTTTTAGCCTAAAACTGATTTGTAAACCAGAAACTTCTATTGTAATTTGACCACTTAGTTTGAAGTATTCCTCTGTAAATTAATATTAGATTCAAGCACTATTCTGTAAAATCTTAGTCTCTAGATCTCCTTAAGGCCACACAAAATCTTTTTTTTTTTTCCTCAAATCTATCAACAAATTGATTGAGAAATTTGTCTATGTGTCAGATAATGTTGAGCTTTTACCTAGCAGTCCGCATTGCCATTCAGATTGGGGTTTGGGTCAAATAAGCTTTTGGGTTTGCGGTTTGACAAATCTCAGTTCAGATCTAAACTGAATTTGAGTTGGCTTCGGTTCGGTACTTTCCCTCTATTTTTCTTGGACTTAACTTCCCCTTTTGATCTTCTTTTACTTTATGAGATTTTTTAAGCTTTAGCTATACTAATAATCTTCCTTGAGTAATCGACATCACTTCAAAATGTCTTATTATTTATGATGATAAGCTATCTGAGTGGTAACTTATTCATTTCTCCATCAGAATTACAAGGTCATAAAGGTAAGCCAACTGCTCGGAAGCAGTTGGTAGTTCTTGGAGAGGATTTAAAACCAGTACAAAGCTCATCAAGAAGGAAGAATTTTACCAGTGAGGAACCTAGACCTCTTTTCAATCATTGTAAGTCACATTTCCATGAAGCACAAATTTTCTACATTGCCATGACTTGTTCTCTCTCAAAACCCACTGTTAGTCACTAGTGTATATGTTGATGCAACCACTGATGCCATGAAGCTTTTAACACATTTATTCATCCAGCAGATGAAATTAATCTGAATACATTATCCACTCAACACATGCGATATCTTTAATCTAATGGAAGTATGATTTTTTTGTGGGATTGTTTGATATGAGTAAGTGATTTGTTGTAAATCACATGTAGCAAGAGTGGAATTTATTTGCATTTGTCCATGATTTTATTCAGGTTATTGATGATTGATAACGATGCGACTTATTTAGAATGCTCTCTTTAATATTTGAATTTTTGAAGACCTGTTTCCTGTTGGTGTTTCTTATTTCTTATTAAATAGTAAATCGCGTCCAAGTTGATTGCTTGAGTAAGATATTAGCGATGATTGTTTCCTAAACTTGTAAAGAAATTTCTGAAATTTTTTGTAGTTGTGACACTTGTTTGAGTCACTAAAATTAATTAAAAAAATTGTTTCCTTTGGACTATTTTTTAATCATAACGCCACTTTCAAATCCTTGAATCCCAAATATATGATGTTATGTTGAAGTTTTATTTCTCCAATTCAAATTAGTGTTGTATTCTGAAAGTATGAAGTGAAAGTTCAATCAAATATACATCAACAAAAACATAAATATGCAATCAAATATATATCGTCTTACTTAGAATAAATATGTCTATCTTCTTATTTAGTTCAAGTGTAGTCTCATTCTTATTACGAGATAGGACTATAAATTTCATTATCTTTTCTCTCATCACGAATTATATCACACTCATCTTCAGAATAGTGGCAACACGACCCAACATAAACTTCAGAATAGGTTTGAATTGACTTTTGGGACGTGACAAGTAGTTTTTAACAAAAAGAAATAGAAAAACCATTGTTGCAAAATCACTTCAATTACTTTATATTAATAACTATACATGTCATGCATATGCATTCACAAACTTTAGACCACGTTTGGAATTTAGCATCAAAATTTTAAAATATTTAATGATTTTAAAATTTGATGTTAAATTCTAAATTGTTCAATTCAGACAGTTTGAGAACGTATACTTAATTGTGATTCTATTAGTATGCTATGTGTCTCGTGTACGTGATTAACTATTTCAGTTCGTATTTCTTTTTATTCTTCGGGTGCACTGTAATATGTGTACTTGAAGAACTATGGGAAGATGCTGCCAAAATTTTTACGTACATGAAACATAATGGTCACACTTATAAAACTATAAATAAGTGTATGTTCTTAAATGTAATAGAGCCCTTACGAAAGAGTGGGTAGAAGTGGGAATAATGCATGCCATTAATGAACATGAATAATTAAAATCAATTATCTAATTATTGTCATCAACTGGTTGTATAATTATAGATCAAAATTAAATAATGAATCAGAATCAAGTGTCTCCAGAATATATAACTAGTTTAAATTAATTTTTGGAAGTAGCCAAGAATTATATGATAACATTTAAATTATTGAAGATTTGCTGTCCTTGTCGAAGGTGTGAGAATTTATATCAATTTAATTTGAATGACGTTTGAGGACACATTTATAGATTGGGGATTTATAGATTATATAAAGTGTGGACTTTTCATGGAGAAACTACTACACCAAGTGTTAATACGGATTCCATAAATAAAGTTGAACATGTCAGTGACGATGAAGAAGATGACACTTTCTTTGATATGTTAAATGACTAAAGGAATGCTGAAGTTGTCGGTAGTAATGGGGTCTGACAGAATGATAACAATGAGAACATACCTACAGGGGAGTTGAGAGGAAGTTATATGTCAATGTTTGAAGGACAACGAGATTTATATTCAGGCTGAACTAATTTTTCTGCATTTAGTTTCTCAGTGAAATTAATACACGTGAAGGTGTTGAATGGTTGGAGCATTAAGTCATTTGATATGTTGCTTCAATTATTGTGAGAAGTATTTTTGAAATCAAATGTAATTTCTAGTTCACATTACGAAGTTAAGAAAATGTTAAGAGAGTTGGGGTTGGGATATGAATCAATAAATACTTGTAAAAATGATTGCATTTTATTTTTGAATGATAACGAGGGCAAGGATACATGTCTGGTGTATAAGGAGCCTTGCTATAAGTATAATGGGGTCAATAAGAAGAAAATCCCTCAGAAAGTGCTTCGATATTTTCCTTTGAAGCTAAGATTCAAGAGGTTGTTTTGTCGAAACATACGGCAAAATATATGAGATGGCATAAGGACAAAGAGTTGAAACATATGGGGTATTGAGGTACCCAGCTGATGCTAAATCGTGGAAGGAGTTTGACAAATTGCATGAAATATTTTGTAGATGATACTAGAAATGTTCGTTTGGAGTAGGAAACTAACGATTTCAATCCGTTTGGAAATATGTCAAATGCTTCCAGTATAACCCCCCAAAAATCAGTCATGCAAGAGTTCGGTTTTACATGTATTGATATGTCTAATATATGGTACGAGGTTAGCCCATTCATTTTGGCAACTCAAGTAAGACAAATTTATTACTTTGATGATATAAAGCATGGATGATCTTGGAAAGTTGTGCAAAAGGTGCAGCATCTTGAAATATATAAAGTGACCGAAAAGGAAGATGATAATAGCGAGGAACTTGAACTTGAAAGCATTTCCAACAATAAGCCTAATCAGGAAATTTCATCAGATGAGATAAGCAGGTTTCTTTGAGGACATGCATAATTTCATTAATGATGAAGATAAGGACACTGAATTAGATAGTGATAGAGAAGAGCAAATATTTCTATCTGATGGTAATAGTGACTAATTTGATGGTATCAACTATCAACTTTTATTTTACTTCATTTTGTTAAGTATTTTTACTACATTAGCACTATTGAACATTATGTTATTGATTGAATCTTCTCTACCTAATTATGATTTCACAAATCATTGTTGAAGAGTTATACTAAATTGAATATTACTTAGTTATTGTTGTAACTACCTTAGTTGTAATCTCCTGATTCTTTTAAACAAAATGCTACTTTATGAAGTTTGTATAATCTATGTATATATAGATGACAAAAAGCGCTTAGAGTGTGTTTGGGTGAATTTAAGGAATTTATAAGATGTCCTTAATTATTAGCTTACTTGTTGCATGGTCTCATTAAATGTTTGGTATTTATATCTTTTGATTGAATTTAATAAATTAAATTTCTCTTTTTAGTCATTTGGTACCAATTGTTGCACCATTTGTTTTTTTAGTCATTTGGTAGCAGTTGTTGCACCATTTGTTTTACCTTTTACGATAGTTGCCCCTTCAACTGCATACAGTAAGTTATTTACGTTTTTCATTGCAAAAATAATTTTTTTGCGACGAAATTTTTTGGTTTAGCAATGAAAATTTTCGCAGCTGAATTTTGTGACAAAAGTCTAGTAGTTTGGTTGCTAAGTTGTTTCTGACGCCCTTATTGCGATGAGTTTAGCGACAAAAAATTTCTATCGCTATTTTTGTTTAGCGACGAATTTTGCTTTTTTAGCAACAAAAACGTTCGTCACTAAAAAATAAATTTGTTGTATTGATCATTTTTTCTCAAAATTTTGGCCACCTTAAAAAAATAGGGGTGTTGGCCGATTTCTAGGGTTATACACATCCTTGAAATCGTACACTAAGTGGTTTAATACACACATGTGTATTTTTGTCTAATTTTGAATAATCTCCATTATCCATAAATATCCAACCGACCACTTCTCTCTTCACAATGTATATGGCCATAATCAAGGCTACATTAGCCTCTTAAAATTGGGCCATATCCATAATTTTGGGGATTTTGACTTTCAAAATCCTATTTCTACATATAAATATATTATACGTATATATATATAAAAAAATATATCTAATATATATTTATATATATACACATACACACACATACACGTGTACACACACACACACACACACACACATATATATATATATATATATATTTAAAGATAAACCCTATTTACTTTTATTTATTTCTCTTCATTTATCTAGTGGGCTCCTACAATTAAGCTACTAGTTATTGGTCTTGAAG
Organism: Paulownia fortunei; assembly: GCA_019321725.1. Lineage (NCBI taxonomy): Eukaryota > Viridiplantae > Streptophyta > Magnoliopsida > Lamiales > Paulowniaceae > Paulownia > Paulownia fortunei. The sequence goes on from CM033110.1 coordinate 12,345,288, forward strand.
GTGTTGTAGATGCTACATCTGGTGTACATACACTTGGTATACATCTATTATCCAAATATTCTATTTTTTATAAAATGGGACACTTGCCCTTCATCTATATACCAAGTGTACCATACACCAGATGTGTAGCATAGATATTACCGATCTTGAGCTTGGACTTCAATAAAGTCCAACTAATTAATTCAATTAATCAATTAATTCCCAAAGCCCAAATTAATCAATCTATGTATCGATTAATTTATTCCACTCCATTTATCGGGCTTCCTAATCAAATTAGATTTAATTAAATACTCCAATTATTTAATTAAATATTTAATCCAACAATTGAATTAAATTAAAACCCTAATTACTTAATATATATTATTTAATTGTATCTAATAATTAGATTTACCAATTTCAAAATGTCAACACCCAAAATTATGTGACCCTTTTAGGTTCACAACGAATACTAGTAGTAAGCTTACAACTTTTGCAACTTACAAATAATGATTATTCAATTAATTAATATGCATGGAATTAACTCTTTAATACCAAGAACCTACAAATCATGATAACACTTAGCAAATGGCATGATTACCTAGTATCAGGTGAAACAGCGAGTAAACCTATTTCAACAACTAATCTCTTGGTTAAATCTAAGGCATTGATTATAAGTTGAAACCCTAATTGATTCAATAATTGTGGTCACATTTCAAATTCCAGTGACTCTTGATGAATCAATATTCATCCTGCCTTGGTCAAGGTCTTTGAATCATGAACTATGAAAACACAAGAGATTCCCTTATTAAATGACAAGTGTCAAATTCTATGTTGGGCACCGACAAACCTCCATGCACATCAGTACAACACCTTACATATCCCCTTTATGATTGTCAAGCAATCAGAAGATATATCAAAATGCTGTAGGATATGCACAAGGCTACCATCATGCCTCAAGTCCGAGGACTAGCCTTGTACTATCGCAAGAAGAAAATTCTTATTTCGGCAGGGAAAACCTCAAACTAAGAATTTCCTGCTAGCCATGTCCGATGAACTTATTCTCTAACAAGCGCCTGCATATATGTACTTGTGTCACTATGCTGATGCTGATGGAATGCAACATACTCATCTTATGAGCACACATTGTATGCACAAGTCTTACTGGACTAATTGATGTCTTGTCTCAAAAGACCCTCGACTTAAAACTTATTTAAGACTAAAATCTTAGAGGCATATTCTATGATCGTCATCATATACACGACCATGCCCCATAGCTAAATTTAGTCTAAGGACTTTATTTAATGTGCATAAAATAAATACAAGATAAAAGATAAAGAAAATGCATTTTTATTAATATGATTCTCAATAAGATTGTTTTACAAATATAATGAATAAACTAAAACACACCCAATCTAATTGGGGTGCTGGGCATCCTATTATAATAATATCCCATTTGCCCCAGCTTCAATTGCCCATGTAGCTTCAACAAAAAATTAAAAAATTAACAAATCATACCATAATAGTTATAGCAATACCGCGGATCTGATGCGATTTCTAACGATCTCACAATTTCCAATTGTTGTAATAAAATAATTAATGTTTCAATTTATACCTTTCCATGCACTCTGGTTGTCATATAGTATGAAGCAATCAATCGCCAACACTTTTTCTGAATTTGGTTCATAGGGATCCAGACGTCTCCTCTCTAAAATAGTCCACACTTTGAGCAAGAACACAAAATCAAAATTTCGCTGGCAATTCTGATTTCTTTTCTAATCTAGTTTGTGGAGTGTGTATAGAAAAATATTAATTTTTGTTATCAACTTGTGATAAAAGAATTAACACTTAAAGATGGAATTTTTGGAGAAAAAGGACAAATGAAGAAAATATTTTTTCTTCTATTATTTCTATATGGCCAAAAAATAGAGGATCATTATTTTTTTTTAAATTTTCGGCCATGGTGTACATATAGGGGGCATAAAATTTCAAGAGTCCTACTCTTGGTATTTTATGTCTCCTTTTGATTGGTTGGAAGATATTTTGGTTCATCCAAATTTCTTTCAATTTATCTATTTTATATCTTCCAATGATATTCAAGATTACCCAAGAATTCCAAACTCTTGATTTTTTTATCATTTTTCAATCACCTTCATGGCCTTTTCTAATTAGGCTTGGACTTAAAATTAAATCCCATAATTAATGCAAATAATTATCTTATCCAAATTAATTAATTTCATCTAGCCTATCTAATCAAATTAGACTCAATTAAATAATCCAATTATTTAATTAAGTAAATTAATTTAACAATTAAATTAATTTATGGACTACACAATTAATTTGATCAAATCAAATAATTATTTTACTCCAATTGAGCTCCTTAATCTTATTAGGTACAATTAAATAATCCAATTATTTAATTGAATAATTAATTCAACTCCTTGAATTAATTTAAGCCCTAATTAATTAACCTTTATTAATTAACTAGATCCAACCCTTTGGATCAATTCTTAAATTAGAAATGTTCTATCTCAAATTGTGTGTGACCCTTTATGTTCACAACTAAGCTAACAGTGGGCTTGCAACATTTGCAACTTATGAAAAATAATAATCATTCCGATTAATTAATCTAATTAGTCCACTTCAAATTAACTCTTTAATTTCAAGAACCTCACAAGTTATGGAAAACATCTAGCAAGTGTATCATGACTACCTAGATTTAGGTGAAATAGCGAGTGAACCTATTTCAATTATGAATATCATACACGTAAGGTCTTTCTGTCAACTAATCTCTCGATTGAGTTTAGGCTATGGATCAATAGTCGCCCTAATTTCTCAAAAACAATGATTCTATTTCAAGTGTCAATGACTCATGACGAATTATTAGAAAACCCTTGCCTAATATTCATCCTTCCTTGGCCAAGGATTTTTGAGTCATCAACTATGAAAATATAGGAGATTCATTTGTTCTACCAGACAAGTGACTGATCCTTTGTTGAACACTCATTAACTTCCGTACATATCAATGCAACCTCAAATGTATCCCATTTGAGATTATTAGGCAATCAGAAGATACATCAAAATGAAACACGACATGCATAAGGCTACCATTGTGTCTCAAGTTAAAAAACTAATCATGTAATATCGTAACAAGAAATTTCTTATTTCGACAAACAAGTTTCCAATTAAGAAATTCTAGTGGACCTATTCAGTGTACTTGTTCCATAACAAGTACCCACATACATGCACTAGTGTCACTACGCCAATATTTATGGAGAGAGACATCCTCCTCATGTGAGTGTGCATTGTATGTGCGAGTCTATTGGGCTATTCGATATCCCATCTCAAAAAGCCCTTGACTCAGAACTAATATAAGACCAAATCCATAGAGGCATATTCCATGATCATTATCAAATGCGTGATCATGCCCCATATCTAAATTTGGTTTAGGGACTTTATCTAATTATAAGAAGTAATTAAAGATAAAGAAATTTGCCTTTTATTAATATGATTTGAAAAAAATTATTTTTTACAAATACAAGAGTATAAAAGATGCCCAATCTAATTGGCACGCTGGACATTACTCTAACAATCTCCCACTTGCCCCAACACCAATTGCCCATATACTTTAAGCCCATCTTCTCAAGATGTCCGTCGAATACTTTCTACGCTAGAGGTTTGGTCAGTGGGTCTACTATATTTTCTGCTGAAGCGACTTTATCCACTACAACGTCGCCTTTACCAATGATCTCTCTGATAAGATGGTATCTCCTCATGATGTGCTTGGATCATTGATAAGATCTTGGCTCTTTGGCTTGCACAATAGCTCCGTTGTTATCACAGTATATCAATACAGGATCAACAATGGATGGAACCACACCAAACTCTTGGATGAAGTTCCTTATCTAAATAGCTTCTTTTACTGCATCACATATAGCAATATATTCAGTTTTGGTGGTAGAATCCATGATCGTCTCCTATTTGGAACTCTTCCAGCTGACTGCACCACTATTTAAGGTGAATACGTATCCGGACATTGACTTTGATCATCTATATCAGACTAAAAACTAGAATCTGTATAGCCTTCTAGTTTTAGTTCTCTAGAGCCATATACTAGAAAGATATCCTTAGTTCTTCTCAAGTACTTCAGGATTATTTTACGGCCTTCCAATGTTCCTCACCTGGATTAGACTGATATATATTCGTGACACTCAGAGCATATGCGACATCAGGCCTTGTACATAGCATACCATACATTATGCTTCCTATGGAGGATGCATAAGGTATATGGGTTATCCTTTCCTTTTCTTCAAGAGTCTTAGGAGACATTACCCTTGAGAGAGAAATGCCATGACTCATTGGCAAGAATCCTTGCTTGGATTCCTCCATGCTAAACCTCTTTAATATTTTATCTATGTACGTGGATTGAGATAGTCCGATTATCCCAAATGCTCTGGTTGTTGGAGTTTCCACTGTTACTTAATTTAATATCAACCCTAATCACTAACTTGTAATAATTCACAATGTAATAGAATGATAATCTAATACATTGACTCTCCTTAGTATTGAATTCAATACCCTAGTCTCCTTGGGTTTTAGTTACTTTTGTTAAATTTAGCAGTTGTCACACTTTAATTCATTCACCAATATAATTATTCGGTCAAATATATCATAGGTAATCTATATTTGGTACTTATACATACACTCTCTAGGGATACGTTACTCTATCACTCTTTATTACTTATTGACACCATGTACTTGCGGTTTGTACCACTCATTTTGGGGTCATCACAAACTTGGGATTTAGGACTCTGATGTGTGATTTATTAATTAAATTGGTTATTAACCTTAGTTTTATGCTTAACTATGTGTGTGGAATAGTTAGAGTAGTACCCGGTGTATTTTTATATTCTTGTATTTGTAAAAACAATCTTTTTCAAATCATATTAATAAAATAGACAAATTTCTTTATCTTTAGTTACATCTTGTAATTAGATAAAGTCCCTAGACCAAACTTAGTTATGAGGCATGGTCACGCATTTGATGGTGATCACGAAATATGAGTTTATGGACTTGGTCTTAAATTAGTTTCGAGTCAAGAGCTTTTTGAGATGAGACATCGAATAGCCCAATAGACTCGTGCATACGATGCATGCACGCATGAGAAGGATATCATGCTCTATGGACATGGACGTAGAGACGTTAGTGAATATATATGGGTACTTGTTAGACAACAAGTACACTGAACAGACCCACTAAAAATTCTTAATCAGAAATGTTATTTGTCGAAATAAGAATTTTCATGTTATGATAGTACACGACTAGTCCTTAGACTTGAGGTACCATGGTAGCCTTGTACATGTCATGTTCCATTTTGATGTATCTTCTGATTGCTAGACAATCACAAAAGGGATACGTTGGATGTTGCATTGATATGTATGGAGGTTAATGAGTGGCCAACAAAGGATCTGTCACTTGTTTGGCAAAACAAGTAAATCTCCTATGTTTTCATATTTCATGACTCAAAAGTCCTTGGCCAAGGCAGGTTGAATGTTAGATGGGGGTTTTCTAACGATTCGCCTTCAACCATTGAAACTTGAAATGGAATCATAGCTATTGAGCAATTAGGATTTCGACTATGAATCAATTTCTTAGACTCAATCGGGAGATTAGTTGATGGAAGGACCTCACGTGTATGATACTCGTAATTAAAATAGGTTTACTTGCTATTTCACCTAAGTATAGGTAGTCATGATACTCTTGCTAGGTGTTTCCATGGCTTGTGAGGTTCTTGAAATTAAGGAGTTAATTTCAAGCGGATTAATTAATGGATTAATTAATCGAAATAATTATTATTCATAAGTTAAAAATATTACAAGCCCATTGTTAGCTTAGTTGTGAACCTAAATGGTCACACACAATTTGAGATAGAATATATTTAACTTACGAATTGATCCAAGGAGTTAGATCCAATTAATTAATGAAGATTAATTAATTGGGGCTTAATTTTATTCAATGAGTTGAATTAATTATTTAATTAAATATTTAGATTATTTAATTGGACCTAATAAGATTAGAAAGCCCAATTGGAGTGAAATAATTATTTGATTGAATCAAATTAATTGTGTAGACCACAAATTAATTTTAATTATTAAATTAATTTTAATTATTTAATTGGGCCTAATTTGATTAGGTGGGCTAGATGAAATTAATTCATTAAATTTAGACTAAAATAATTAATTGAATTAATTATGGAATTTATTTTAAGCACAAGTCCAATACAAAGAGGCCCATTAGGAGAGGCCCATGTGGGTTGTTGAAAAAAGATGGAAACTCAAGAATTTAAAATTCTAAGAAGACTCTAAATATCTATGGAACAAAATGAAGGCATAGAGTTGGAAATTTTTGGGACAACCAAAAATTTTCCAACCAATTAAAAAGAGAACAGAAATACCAAGAGTGAGATTCTTAAATTTTTTGAGTCCTTTTATTTAAACCATAGGGGCCGAAAAATTGAGGCCAATGGCAGCCCTAAAATTTTCGGCCATAATAGAAAAATTAAGGAGAAAATTATTTTCGTCTTCCATCCTTTACTCCACCAAAATTCCATATTTGTATTTAAGGATTAATTCTTTTATCACAAGTTGATAGCAAGAATTAATATTCATTATATTCTCCGTACACTAGGTTAGTAAAAGAATCAGAATTGCCAGTAGAATTCTGATTTCGTGTTTCTGCTCAATGTGTGGACTACTTTAGAGGAGAGACGTTTGGATTCATGTGAACCAGAATTTAGAAAGGGGCTAGCAATCGATTGCTTTAATCCCTATGACAACCAGAGTGCATTGAAAGGTATAAATCAAAAACTATTTTAATTTTTATTAAACTATTGAAAATTGCGAGATCATTAAAAATCGCATCAAATTCGGGGTACTGCTGTAACAGTTATAGCATATTTATTTTTAATTTTAAATTTTTTTACTTCGTATACCCCGGGATCACTCGAACCTAATATGAATCATAGAAAAAATTAGTAGGTTTATAACAAATTAACTAGAGTACTTAGAATAATTTTACTTTGTTGATAATTAATGATATTATGTATTACTTTGATCAAGTATTTATTGAATCGTTCATTGGGTTTACATTAACAATAACTATTGGTTTAGTTCAAAATATTAGCTGAGTTGGAGATATAAAATGTTAGCGGAAGTTAATTTAGGTCGAATATGACTCCACAAGTATTATTAGATTAATTAATTTCCATTACTATTCTGGATTAATTTTATTTGTGCACAAGAAATTTGAGAATTCGAATATCAAACTATTGTTGAGGTAAGTGACCTTGCACTCTTTTGCTTATATATAACTCGTATATGTAGTACATTTAATGTGCATGTGTAACTTTTACAACTTGAATCAAGTAAGCCTATATATGTATTGAATTGTGAAAAATGTGAAAATAATTTGAGTTTTATGAATTTTAAATACGAAAATTGAGCATGTATTGAAATGTGATTTTATGAACATGGTGGTTTGAAAATGTGGGTATTGTGGAGGTGTTTTTAAAAACCATTATTGAGACCTTATATTATTGACTATTTTGGAATAAGCAATGGACAACTGGTACTTGTTGGGATTTGAAAGCTTGGTCAGCGTCCTAGTGCTGGGGGTTAAACCTGCACCAGTGACCCAATGTATGGGGGTTAAGCCTGCACTGTTGACCCAGTATAGGGGGATTAAGCCTGTACCATGACTTAAGACAGGGGGCTTAAACTTGTCCCTGACCATAGTTGTCTTATATGTTTGGTTTCGCATGTTGGAATTTATATAGAAGTTGGTTGGTTTTCTTAACTACATATTCTTTTAGCTTATTATTTTGTAATAGTGAATTGTTGGCCTTTATCTTTTAGAGCTTAAGTGATAAATCAAATATTTTTTGTTGACTAAAAATATCATGTTACTTTTTTTTACTTGATTGATCTAGCTAGTTGGGTTTGGGGTTATTTACTAGAACATCGTGCTCATGATGCTATTAATTTTTTTCAGATATCGAGACTTAGTAGCATTAAATAATAACTTTTGGACTACGAGAAAGTCTATGGAAGGAGTTCAGACTTTTATTTTATTATTTTTGAATTAGTTGATTAAATAGATTTTATTATTAAGAATGCAATATCTTCATGGGACTCTGTGGTTGATTTTAGACATAACTATACATATATTTGGGGATGTTTACATGATTTATCCTTATTTTATTAAGAGGATTGTTGATAAATTCTGAGTTTGTTTTGTTGATGGATTACATTGTTTTACAAATTCATAATGATTTGAAGGTATAAATGCTCTATACTAATATTTAATGTTGAACTGTATTGAAACTGTTGGGTTAGCCTTACAGTCTTTTGGGATGTTTCCAAGAGCTTGCGGTGGTTGTCATGATCTCGGAGTTTGGGGTGTGACATGTGTATATATTAAAAAATTCTTTTGGACAAATTGTCTATATCATAATTCTCAAGTGGTTTCAATAAGTGGTTGTTCTTGTTTGAAAATGAAAGCTTGAATGAATTATAACTCAGTTGATGACTATTCTACATGACATCTACTTTTTACCACAGAGCAAGAATCATTACACTTTCTTCTCTCCTAGTATTCTTGTTGTACATTTTGGATTCTACTTAAATCTTTATACCATTGTATTCTTAATACAATGTGGTAAAGAACGATAAAATTCCATGGCAAGTAGCATTAATTCTTTTTCCTTAGCTAATCTCCAATTGAAAACCAATCCCTCTACAGGCATTTATTGTGTGGTTGGGTGGATTTTAAATGTTGTTTGGTTAATTGTGTAATATCTATGCAGTTACTTAGATGGAGTATTATTTCCTCTTCTGGTTGACTTTGCAGCATCTATGTATGAGAAGAAAATACCATTTCAGTTTATATGGATCCCACTAACAAAAAAAAATCCTAACATTGAAAAAAAATATGCACTAGAGAAACATAATAAATAGAGGCAATTCCTTTTATGGTTAAATTTGTTTTGTACTTCGATAAATAGATGTGTAAATTATTGGGGTTGACTCAAAAAATATATTAATTTTACAGATATTTGAAATTATATTTGAATTTAATATTATTGTTCAATAAGCTGAACTAAAACGAGTTCATTTAATTGAGTTCTTTCAAAAGACAAAAAGTGTAGCGTGATTTATTACATTAATATATAAAGTTCAAATGAGTTTTTAATAATAGATCTTGAGGTGGACCTTAAGTGGCTTGACTCGTTTTTTAACCTAATTCATAAAAAAGTATCATAAATGTAAAAAATAGTTTAGAAAGAAAAGCCATATAACAAGTATGTTATAATGAAAGCCAAGTCTCTACCATGCTTGACAATAAGCTACTTAACTTTTAGCCCAATGCTAAACAGTTTAATGAGAGGGCAAAAAATTTCACAAAATTAATTGTTCATGTTTACATTGTCTTATCCATATGCATCACTACCACAAACAAAAATAATACAAAGGTCAAATGAGGTTAATCTATTAATTTCTCTATGCCTCAGGATTGTGCCAGATCGACCTTATTTGCAACTTCTACTACGTAAAAGAGGTGGATGGCATATTCAAACTTCTCAACTTGTAAATCATTAGTATAATGATAGTTAAAACATTAAAACTTTGGGAAAAAAGATTAAAAAGGTTACGAAAAATTAACTCACTAGAATCTAGTAAATCATATGGTATATTATGGGTGTTATTATGTCATTCAGAAATCGGATGATTTTATAAACCTTTTGATGGAAATAAAAATGAAATAAAAAAAATTTTGGTTAGAAAATTAATGCAAGTCAAATTCTATTTCTTCATAACATTAGTAATTAGTAGGAGTGGGCATCGGATTAGGTAGTCGGATTTTCGGATAATCGGATCGGATACCTAATATGTCGGGTAGCAAAATTTGCTACCCGATATACTCGGATACCTAACTTAATTTTCGGATACCCGATAAGTCGGGTTTTGGGGGTTTTTTTTTTTTAAAATTATATTTATTTTTTTTCTCTCGAGTCCCGAGTCCTCTATTCTTGCATCTTTGACTCTTTCTCTTTCTTTCTTCCTCTTTTTTTTTCTTTCTTCACCTTTTTTCTCCCCTTTTTCCTCCTCCTTTTCTTTTACTTTTTCTATTTCCCCCCTTTTCTCTTCCTCTTTTTCTTCTACCTTTTTTGATTTCTCTTTTTTCGTCTTCATTTTCTCATCCCCTCTCCTGATTCTCCTCCCATCTTTTTTTTCTTCTCTTTTTTCTATTTCTTCTTCTCTCTTTCTTCTCCCCTTCCCGAATCTCCTTCCCCTTCTCCTCTTCATCTTCTTCTTCTTCTTCGTCTTCAATTTCTTATGTTTCTTCTCTTTCTTCTTCCCCATTTTCCTCTCACTCTTCTTTCTTTTTCTTTTTTTCTTCCGGATTTCATCATCTCCCTCTTATTCTTCTTTCTTTCTTTTTCTTGAACTCTTTTGATTTATTTCTTTTTGGATTCCTCCATCACATTATTTCTTGTTCTTCTTTTTTCCTTTCGTCTTATATTCTCCTATTCAATCGAGAATAAATTTGAGGTTTAGGATAGAGTTGTTGATGATGATAAAAATTTGAAATTAATTTTTTTTAAAATTTATTTCGGGTACCCGATCGGATAATTCGGGTAGAAAATTTTACCCGATAACCGATCCGAAAATTATGCAATCGGTTTCGGATTACCCGAAAGCCGATTTTTTTTTTTAAAATCCGATCGGATTGGGTTTTATCCGATCGGATTGGGTCGGGATCTGAAAATCCGAAACCGAATGCCCACCCCTAGTAATTAGAACTATTGCTTAATAATATATAGATTTTATTAAAAAAATCAATATTTGAATAAAATGTATAGCTTGAAAAGCATGACAATATTTATGACATTTAATATTTTGATGTCATATAAAAGTTCATTTCATAACATCATGAACTACTTTAGGAAAAAAAATCATTTTTCCTTTCTGATTTTCAAGTTATGAATGAAGTATTATAGTACATAGTATAGCTAAAGGAACATTATGTTGGTAACATTATGTATCAAAAGAACATGCCACACTAAATCAAATGGTTGGCCACTCCATTAAAACAGTAATTATAAGTTCAAAAAATAATACTGAGCCCAACATGAAATTTATTTACGGATGTAATTTCATCATATACATCTAAGAAGATAGTATGATGTTGTATTTATTGTAGGTTTATCTTAAAATGCTACATTGCTTTTATGTTTTCCTCTCAACCTACTAATTAATTATAATTTTTTAAAATTAGTTGTTATTAACTTTCCAGTTTTGATGGTTCCATGCACATCCTCTAAACTCGAAGATCTGTCTCCCCTCTAGCCATTCTTTCATTAATAACATGTAATTCATTTCAATATTGGGATAGGTTTCTTCAACTATGGGGAACACCAGCCTCTGTCAGAGGAAAGTTTCTTTGGCTTCCATATTTCTTTTCCATGATTTCTCATATGGTAACAAAATAAAAAAGGTTTTATTTGTTGTTGCAACCTACAAATACAAGAGATGAAGTGTAAGATGTTTCTTTGTAATATGGATACATAATATAAGAAGACTATTAATCAATATACTAATATTTGGTATCTTATACAAATTTAATTTTTGTCTGTCATGTCTAATTCTTTTTGTTTTTTCTTATTGAAACTGATGGCAACATAAAATATATGTTCTGTCATATTCCAATTTATACAGAGGCTGGTGTTCCTCATAAAATAAGGTCCCTTGTGTTTTTCCTTATCCTTTTATGATTGCTCCCTACCATGATTAATATTCCTATAGTAGCTAAAAAACATAGTATTAGATAATAATGAAGGTAAGTAACTCATATATCTCCAAAATGTATTCAGGGTCTTCTTCACATTTTAAAAGCATGCATGTGAATGCCATACTTTGCACAAGCTTAGATGCAGTCATATCCCGCTTTTTTTGTGGTTCTTTTAGTGCTCGATTGTGATTGCTTTGCAAAATAGATATAAACTAGTAGTTAATGGAGCAAAAGTATTATTTTTCTTTAGATTAAGTATAAATTAAAAAGTGACAAACATTTGTTACTCATGTGCCAGGTTAAACATCTCATAGAGAAAGTACATTTGGGGTTTGAACTAATGGATCAATTAAAGACACTAACTTCATTCCTCAGTTTGACATAGAGGTTGAACTGTAAATGGATCTTTTAATTGTACTTTAGTGCATGTGTGTTGTGGGAGTTTTGAGGGAAATATGACATATAGAACATTCGAACTAGTTAGGGCAATTCTTTTTATTTTGTTGTGTCTAAGGAGATAATTTAAGGTAGGCAAACCCTCTTATGAAAAAGAACTACTTTAGTAATTTACGACATCAGTAAATTTGTCCATATTTATTAAAGCTTTAACAACTAGTCAAAGTTTTAATTAGATGCTTAGCTTTTTAAACTGACTTCACATGAACCCTTAATCTTCAACAAATTCCTAGAATAGAAACTTCATTGTTTAGATGGTCATGTATCTCCAATTAAGGCCTCACTAATCTCCACCAACATGCTAGAAATAAGATAATTTTAGGTTAGAGAATGATGAATCTTTAATAAAAATTATATGCAATACCCAAATAAAACAAAAAGAGAGAATATTTATTTTTTCAAGAAAAAATTTATGAAATATTTGCACTTTTTTTAGGTTAGATGAACACGTGCTCATATCCTCTTCCTTGATAACCAAAAAAATGCCTCATTTCAGAAGTTGAACAGAAATGAAAATGGATTAAGTTTACAATTCTCAAATTGAGCACTTATTAGTTCTAATCAGTATTTCTTATTAAAGTTAATATACAAAAAAAAAAGACTAAAGAAAAGAAAACTGTGACCACACACACACACACGCACATATATAAACTTGTAACAAAAAAAAAGAGATGAAAAGATAGTCAAGCCTCTAGCTCTTCTAAAGCTACATGCTGATGCAGTGGAGCGGAGGTGATGATGGTGTCGACTAGAGAAATTTAATCTGCTCTAGATAGAGCACGCAGAATGCAATTGTACAAATAATTTATCTCCACTATTAGCTCCATCTGCTAGGTGAAAATTAGCTTTTATAGGAGATTATCAATAAAGAGAAGTCACCAATATATATGCATAGAGGTTGAATGTAGTTGAGTCACTTAAATAGATATACACGTTGTTTCAAGCATTGAAATTATACGCCATGTTTTTGGATATACAAAGTGTTATGTGGAGTGTGTGTGTGTGCACGCAATAAGATAAGAGAGGCACAGAGGGGTGAGGAAGCAATGATAGGTAATTCTGTGAATATGAGTATGTATATATTAAGAGAGGAGGCAAAGGAGGGAAATGATAAATAATCTCTCTTGCAACATCTATGCTAACTTATAGTAGATGCTTTCATACCAAACAATAAGAATGATGCCACTTTAGTAGTAGAATCCACATTGTGTTAATCTGCAATAATCCTCATTATTTGTTGTAAAACACATAGTACAAGCAAGTATTTTTTAATAAATAATTTTTGACAAGTGGTGGAAGACTCTGTGTTTATTTAACTTTTTTCTTTTCTTTTTTTAGTTTAATTAACATCTTGAGTTTAATGTTTTTTTTTTTTTTGTTTTTTGCTTCCAGATTTTCATGCATTAAAGAATGATGTATAAGAGCCTTGATTATTTCTACACATTTTAACACCTATTTTTTGTGGTCAATTTAATGTGTTCAGATCTTTAGAACCATCATATATACATAAAAACATATTTTAATTTGAAATAAACCTGAGTAGGTGACTAGAGTGCAATTCAAAATGTTCACAGTGATTTGGAAAAAGACTGCAATCAAAAGAAATAAAAAGTATTTGTAAAAATAAAAAGAGATAAATACAACTTAATCATGGCATATTCGTGTACTTATGAATACGAGATTGGATTTGAATTTGAAACATTTGCAGCATTGCAACAATTTGAACCACACAATCTAAATAGATTGAAGAAATCTTTGTTTTAATTTATAAATTCCACCAGTATAGAGAATAGCTATTAACTAACCATGTATACCTCCCTCGTGAATGCATATTTAGTAATCATATTGTTGTAATATATATAATAAATCAACTTTCATAGAGTTGACACATGTGTTGCTCGACCATTGATAATTTGCAAAGATTTTTCGAAGTATATAATGATACATAATTTAAATCAAATTGTTGTTATATTGGTTGCATTGTGTAATTCTATTTCTGTTATTGTCTTAAAATTAGGCTACAATTGGGGATATTGAATTAACGAAGATGGCCTAGCTAGTGTAGGATGAAATTCTAAGTTTTATATCATATATTAACATATTTGTAAACAATAAACGAAATTCAACTTATAAAATCATAATATTATGTTTTTTAATAAACTATATATTTAATACAGTCATCATTATTTACGTGAACACATGCCATTGCAGTATAGTTATGTAGGGACATGAAGACACATATATCACTACTTTCATTCATTTGCGAGCATGCGGAAACTTCTTTCATGTGTAAGCAAATTCTAGAATAAATGACAACCTTTATTTCCAAAATATAAATAAGACTTCTAAAAATAGAATTTATCATTCACATATTCTTTTTTGATACATCCTCTCGAGGTTTTTAAACAACAATGTATGTATAACAATTTTTAAATTTGGAATTTTGGTTAATAAATACGGTAATATTAAAATCATCAATTTTATCATAGTTTCTCATTGCTCAAATTCTTCATTTCCCTTAAAATATTATTAGAACTAGTTAATATATAAATTACAATTCTATTTTTAATATTATATCAAAATTGATATAAGGATTCTTGATAAAAAAATTAACCATGGTGGTCTAGCATAGTTTAAGAAAAAATAACAAGTTTAATATAGAATGTTAATTAATAATTGATGAAGCTGAACTATAAATAAAAGATAAAAACATAAGTTATTATTGTATATCTATTTAATACTTGTGCGTCTTTACATTTGTAATTGAATTAAGTATGAACAAGTAACCATTAATTAGTTATATATGGATGTTCAAATTTATATACTATTAGTCTATTAGACGAGTCATTACTACTCTTAATTTATTTAGGGACATGCAGAGACCTCATTTTATGTATGGGCATGCAAAGATACTTATAGTCTACTTAGGTTATCCTTTTACCCCCCCCCCCCATTCAGAGGGAACGAGAGAGAAAAGGTCGTACTAAAAAAATGAATAATGAAGGTTAGTTTTTAGGATGTATAAATAGATTTTATCTAAATTAAATTAGTTTTTAGGACCCCGTGTATTGCACTAAGATATACTAGCAAGATTTAGTTTTAAAGTTTTTCAAACAAATTTATAAAATAGTATAAAGGACTTTTCTGAAACTCAAAATTACAAAGACGAAGGATATATGTTAAGGTCAACAAATTCTGCTTTTATATGGAGATGATGACAGATTTATCTTCACATACCTGTAAATCAGAGTACACCGATAGTTAGATATTAAAACTTGTTGATAAGAAAATATGGAAAGTTTGAAAATACATAAAAATAACTTACTAGAATATAGTAAATCTCATAAGGATGGTAATTGAGCAAGTTCAAACCTGGGCACGTAACGGGACAGGTCTAAACCAGTTAAATGGGTTTGGGGTAGATAATGAGATTGCTTTTTTTTTTTTTAACTCGAGCGATTTTGGGGTGGGTAACGGGTTTGGTTGGACCCATCTGTTATATTTAGTAAATATGTATATTTTAAATAATTTGACTGGTATATGATTTTTGAGTTTTGACCTAGAGTTGCCTTAATCTCACAATTCATTTCAAATTCATTTTGTAAAATTATCTTCTTCATCATTTGATATATTTTGCTTTACTTTAGCTGATGCTCCGACCTGATTCTCCGATAGCTAATCTTTTCTCCAGCCATTTGTAAAACCCCTATGGTGAAAGAGTGTTGGCCTCTGCAAATGAAGGTCCATTGAACTTCACAAGTCGAATCAAGATCTCGCTGTCTCCCCTCAAGCCACTGTATAACAACATCATCGCCCCCACCACCATCGACATTTGCCAGCTTTTAGAAGCTGCCATCTTATACCAATTTAGCCGCTCGTCTCATTGCTGATTCACTCCACCTTAATCACCACCACCCATGTCCCAAGTCTTATCCTCTACCCACAGCCACCCATCGCTACCCATAGTGTTTCTAGTAATTTTTTTAGCTGAATGATTGAATTTATTTTATTTTTGAATTTTTTTGCAATTCAAATAGGACGGGAAAAATGATGCAGAAGCTATGTGCCATTGCTTAGCATCTTGTTAAAATACAAACAATTCAGGATTAGTGAGTCCAATGGATTGGACCTACCGAGTTTCAGGTCCGGGGTGGGGGCAAGTCCTCAAATGAGGTGGGGCGGGGCGAGTCTAAAGGACCAATTTTTTCTTGGTGGGGCAGGTCCTTGTTTTGGCCAAACAAGTCCCAGATCTGCCCTATTGCCATCCCTAAAATCACATGGTATATTATAAATTTAACAACCTCATTTAAAGATCAGATAGTTTTGCTGACCCATTGATGTTATGTTTCATCATAACATAAATAATTAAAACTATTGTTAATTAGTAAATAGATTCATATGAAAGAAATTTACTTCTAAATTAAATGTATAGCATCTAACTACATAACAATGTTTATAGCATTCAATCTTTTGATGTCATATAAAAGTTCACTTTATAGCATCATTAACTAATTTTTAAAAATAAATGAAATTGGTAAGGGAACATTATGTTGATAGCTTGATGTCAAAATAACTTGTTACATTAAATCAAATGGTTGGCTACTATATTAAGGAATATTATAATAAGTTCAAAACAACACCAAGTCCAACACATATATATGTAAATTCCTAGTTTCATCTTACAAATCAAGAAAAATAGTACGACAATCGACAACGTATATAAACGTAGGTCTATTTTCACATGTTATATTGCTTTCATTATTTTTCTTTTAATTTACTACTTAATAAAGACATTTGTATTACCATTTTTGCTTTATTAATAGTTAACTAACATACCTTTTCAATTTCGGTGGTTCCAGTGCGTTCTCTAACCTAAACGGTCTACCTCATCTCTAGCCGCTCTTTCATAACTTGTTTTCTATATCGAGTTAGAGTTCTTGAGTCTCAAGGAACATAACCCTCTGCCCAAGAAGAATTTCTTTGGCTTCCATATTTCTTTTCCCTAATTCTCATATGGTAATAAAATATAAAAAATTATCTTTCTTATGGCAACCTATAATACGAAGAAAAAAAAAGCTTAAAATATTAAACTATCATGTAATTGATCGTTTCTTTGTAACATGGATATATTATATAAGAATAATATTAGTGGTTAGATTAGTTTTTGGAATTGTATACAAATAAAGGAAATTGTCTATCTTTTTTAATTCCTTTTTTGCATAATAAAATTCTACAACATAAAATGTTATGCTTTTTTTATTCAAGATTAATATGCAATATACGTATTAGGTCCTTTCTTTTTCTAGCTTATCCTTTAGTAATTGCTCTCTACCATGATTAATATTCTTATAGTAGCTAAAAAACAAGTGCGACTTTATAAAAAAGATAAGTAACCTGATTCATCTCCAAAGTATACTCATATTCTTCTTCACATCTTAAAAGCTTGACCAAGAATGTCTTAGTTTCTTTAACCCTAGATGCAGTTAGATCTTTTTTTTTTCTTTGTGGTCCTTCAGTGCTTGATTGTGGTTGCTCCTGCATCAAATAGATCTAAATTCAAAGCAAAATATTTATTTATTATTAGATTAAACATAAATTAAGAGGTGAAAAGAATTTTTTTTATGTGTGTGCGTTGTTAAACAACTCACTGGGTAAGCATATACGGAGTTTAAACTATTGATGGATCAGTTAAAAATACTTTTTTCACCCCTAAGATGAAATCTGTTCTTAATAAAACTAAACTAAGGGGTGAAACAAGTATTTTTAACTGATCCATCAATAGTTTAAACTCTAAAATCTATTGTTAATAAAACTAAACTAAGGGGTGAAACAAGTATTTTTAACTGATCCATCATTAGTTTAAACTCCGAATGTGCTTACCCTTTGAGTTGTTTAACCACACACATGGATAACAAATTCTTTTCACCTCTTAATTTATGTTTAATCCAACAAATAAATAATTGTTTTGCTTCATCAACTAATAATTAGATCTATTTTTTGTAGGAGCAACCACAATTGAGCACTAAAGGACCACAATGAAAAGAACGAGACATATAGGGTTAAAAAAACTAAGACATTCTCGCTTAAGCTTTTAAGATGTGAAGAAGAATATGAGTATACTTTGGAGATGCATGAGGTTACTTATCCTCTTTAGGAAGCCACGCTTTGTTTTTAGCTACTATAAGAATATTAATCATGGTAGAGGACAATTATTAAAAGATAAGCTATAAAAATAAATGACCTAATACTTATATTGTATATTAATCTGGAATATAAAAAAGCATAACATTTTATGTTGTACTATATTATTATGCAAAAAAGGAATTAAAAAGGTAGACATATTCTTTTATTTGTGTATAATACAATATAACCACTTGTATTCTTCTTACATAATATATCTATATTACAAAGAAACAATCAATTACAAGATAGTTTGATATCTTAAGCTCTTTTTTTTTTCCTTGTGTTATAGGTTGCCACAAGAAAGTAATTTTTTTGTGTTTTATTACCATATGAGAATTAGGGAAAAGAAAGATGGAAGCCAAAGAAATTCTTCTTGGGCAGAGGGTGGTGTTCCCCATGACTCAAGAAGTCTAACTTGATATAGGAAGCAAGTAATAAAAGAGCGGCTAGAGAGGCGCTGGACTGTTTAGGTTAGAGAACGTACTGGAACCCCCAAAACTGAAAAGGTATATTAGTTAACTATTAATGAAGAAAATATGGTAATACAGATGTCTTAATTAAGTAGTAGGTTAAAAGAAAAATACTTAAAGCAATATAGCACTTGAAAAAAGACCTACATTTATATACCCTGTCAACTGTCGTACTATTTTCCTTGATTTGTACAATGAAACCAAGAATTTAAATATATATGTGTTGGACTTGGTGTTGTTTCAAACTTCTTATAATTTTTCTTAATAGAGTAGCCAACCATTTACTTTAATATAACAAGTTATTTTGACATGAACTTTTATATGACATCAAAATGTTGAATGTTGTAAAGGTTGTTTTGAAGTTAGATGCTATACATTTAATTTAGATGTAAATTTCTTTCATAATAATTTATTTACTGATTAACAATAGTTCTAATTATTTATGTTATGAAGACACAAAATTTGACTTGCATTAATTTTCTAACAAAAAATTTTCATTTCAGTTTGAATTCCATGAAAGGGTCAACAAAACTATCTGAGCTTTTAATGACGTTGCAACATTCATAATATGTCATGTTATTTTAGAGATGGCAATGTGGCGGGTTTGGGACGTGTCTAGCCAATCTAAAGACCTGCCCCACCAAGAAAAAATTGGACTCAAGATTCGCCTCGCCCTGCCTCATTTAAGGACCCGCCGCCCTACCTCGAACCCAAAACCCAACAGGCCTAATCCATTGGACCCATCAATCCTGAATAATTTGTATTTTAATAAGATGCTAAGCAATAGCACATAGCTTCTGCATCATTTTCCCTTCCTGTTTGAATTACAAGAAATTTCCTTACCCAAAGAAAAATTAGATTCAATCATCCAACTAAAAAAATTACAAAAAATATTACGGGTGGCCATGGGCAGAGGATGGGACTTGGGATGTGGGTGCTGGTGCTCAAGGCGGAGTGAGTCAGTAGTGAGACAAGCGGTTGAATCGATGTACTATGCTAGACCACGACGATTAATTAGTATCAAGAATCCTTATAGCAATTTTGATATAATATTAAAAATTCTTTATATGTTAACTAATTCTAATAATATTTTAAGGAAAATGAAAGGATTTGATCAATGAGAAACTTCAAAACGAGAAACTTCAACAAAATTGGTGATTTTAATATCACCCTACTTATTAACCAAAATTCAAAATTTAAAGTTTATTACACATACATTATTGTATAAAAACATCCAACATGATGTATCAAAAAGGAATATGTGAATGATAAATTTTATTTTCAGAAGACTTATTTATATTCTTTAAAGAAAGGTTGTCATTTATTCAATTTCTATATGGCCTTTCTCCCTCATCCTCCTCATAAATGAGAAGAAAAATAAGAAATGTAGCATAACAATGCTAGATTTATATTATGAGTACCTCTACATGGTTACACATGAATGAAGTTTCTGCATGCTCGCATGTGAATGAAAGTAGTGACAATTCACATGAGTATACTAATATATCTATCTTCATGTCCCTACATAACTAAACTGCAATGGCATGTGTTTACGTAAATAATGATAACTTCAACGGTGTATAGGTTTAAAAAAATATATAATATTATGATTTATAAGTTGAATTTTATATATTATTTAAAAATATGTTAATAATATGTTATAAAACTTTGAATTTTATCTTACACTAGCTAGGCCATCATGGTTAATTCAATATCCCCAATTTTTGTAACCTAATTTTATGATGATAATAGAAATAGAATTACACAATGCAACCAATATAACAACAATTTGATTTCAATTATGTATAATTATATCGCGCCATATAGATTTTATACTTCAAAAAATCTTGGCAAATTATTAATGATCGAGCAGCTTATGTGTGGACTCTATGAAAGCTGATTTGTCATGTATATTACTACAATATGATTACTAAATTTGCATTCACGAGGAAATATACATGGTTAGTTAATAGCTATGCTCTATACATCTCTATGGTGGACTTTATAAATTAAAACCAAGATTTTTTCAATCTAGTTAGATTGTGTGGTTCAAATTGTTTCAGTGCTACAAATTGTTGTATTTATCTCTTGTTCTTGTTGCAAATTTTTTCTTTTGATTGTAGTCTTTTTCTCAATCTTTGTGAAAATTTGTAATTGTACTCTAGTCACCTACTCAGGTTTATTTCAAATTAAAATATGCATTTATATGTATATATGATGGTTCCAAAAATCTGATCACCTTAAATTGACCACAAAAAAGGGTGTTAAAAAGTGTAGAAATAACCACCACTCTTATATAGCATTCTTTAATGCTTGAAAATCTAAAAGCAGAAAAAAAAAGAGCCTTAATCTCAAGATGTTAATTAAACTAAAAAAAAAGAAAAGGAAAAAAACACATAGTCTTCCACCACTTGTCAAAAATTATTTCTTACAAAATACTAGCATGTACAAGGTGTTTTACAATAAATGATGAGGATTATGCCAAATTAACATAATGTGGGTTCTACTAGTAAATTGGCATCATTCTTATTATTTCTGTATGAACACATATACTGTAAGTTAACATAGATATTTCTAGAGAGATTATTTATTATTTCTCTTCGTTGTCTCCTCTCTCAATATATACGCACACTCAGATTCACAGAATTACCTATCTTTGCTTCCTCACCCTCCGTGCCTCTCTCTATCTTAATGCACGCACGCACTGTTAGAGTAGCATGCCAGCACCCCAATTGTACTTTTTTTCTTTTGTAAAGACAATCTTATTGAGAATCATATTAATAAAAAAGGTACTATCTTTATCTTATGTCTTGCATATTTTATTTTTACACATTAGATAAAGTCCTTATTCCAAATTTAGCTACAGAGCATGGTCACGCATATGATGGCGATCATGGAATGTGCCTCTTAGGCTTTGGTCTTTAATAAGTTTTGAGTCAAGAGCTTTTTGAGATGGGAGATCAAATAGCTCAGTAAGACTCGCACATACGATCTATGCTTGTAAGACGAGGATATCGCATTCCATTGACATAGCATAGAGATGCAAGTGCGTGTATGTGGATGCTTATTAGAGAACAAGTACAACGAACATAGTCTGCAAGAAATTCTTAGTTGGAGGCTTTGCCTGTTAAAACAAGAATTTCTATATTGTGATAGTACACGGCTAGTGCTCGGACTTGTGGCACGATGGTAGCTTTGTGTGCATCCAGCAGTACTTTTATATATCTTCTGATTGCTTAACAATGATAAAGAAGATATGTTGGGTGTTGCACTGGTGTGCATGGAGGTTTGTCAGTGGTCAATATAGAATTCGATACTTGCTCTCTACCATGATTAATATTTTGATAGTAGCTAAAAAAAAGCTTGACTTCATAAAGAAGATAAGTAACCTCATGCATCTCCAAAGTATACTCTTATTCTTCTTCACATCTTAAAAGCTTGAGCGATAATGTCTTAGTTTCTTTAACCCTAGATGCAATTAGATCTTATTTTTTTCTTTGTGGTCCTTCAATGCTTGATTGTTTCTATGAAAAAATGATCTAAATTAATAGTTGACAAAGCAAAACAATTATTTCTTTATTATATTAAATATAAATTAAGAGGTGAAAAGAATTTGTTATCCATGTGTGCGGTTAAACAACTCATAGGGTAAGCACTTTTGGAGTTTGAACTAATGATGGATCAGTTAAAAATACTTGTTTCACCCCTTAGTTTCATTTTATAAACAACAGATTTCATCTTAGTTCTACTTTAGTGTATTTATGTGTGCGTGTGCATGCGCATGTGTGGGAAATTTGAGGGAAATGCAACATATTAATCAGTTAGAAGACTTAGAGCAATTCTTTTGTTTGTTGTATTCTCCATTGTAGACATACAAGGAAATCAAATGAATATGATACTCAAACCCTAATTATGAAAAAACCCTAATTATGAAAAATAACCACTTTAGTAATTTATGACATCACTAAATTTGTCAATATTTCTTACAGTTTTAACAACTAGTCAGAAGCCTTAATTGGATGCTCAGGTTTTTAAACTAACTTCAAATGAACCCTCAACATTCAATAAATTCCTAGGATAGGTACTTTATTGTTTAGATGGGCATGCATCTCCAATTAAGGTCTCATTATTGTCCATCAACATGCCAGAAATAAGATTATTTTAGGTTGGAGAACAAGGAATTGTTAATAAAGATCAACATGCCTTGTTATTTTTCATGAATAATTTTACAAAACATTTGCACTCTTTTTTAGGTTAGAGGGTTGTTCTAACTTTTATTCTAAATAAAGGTTACATGAAAAAAAGGACTAAGCAAAAGAAAATGAGTCATGACCAACACGCACGCGCACGCGCGCGCACACACACACACACACACACACACACACACATATATATATATATATATATAAAGGCTAAAGTCATTGCCCGTCAGTCTTCCGAAGCTACTTGTTGTGGCGATGGCAAAGGTGGTGGAGGTGCTGCCAGTGAGAGAATTAATTAGCTTTGGGGTGAGCATGCCATTCACTATAACACAACCATAAAAGTAGTCCATCTTCACTACTAGTTTATCTACAAGTTGAAAATTAGTGTTTATTAGAGCTCAATAAAAAAAATGCCAAAATATATATTTAGAGGTTGAATGTAGTTAAGTTAATTAAATAGATATCTACATCATTTTTATCATTGGAGTTGTACACATTTTTTTGTGTACACAATGTGGAGAATAAACACAAAGTGAAAATTAATGTTTATTAGAGCTAAATAAAAAAATTGATAAAATATATGTATAAAGGTTGAATGTAGTTGTGTCAGTTAAATATATATCTACATCGCTTCCTTCATTGGAGTTCTATACCATTTGTTTTTATGTACACAATGTGGAGAATGTCTGTGTATGTGAGAGAGAGAGTCAATAGAGACAGAGAAGCGAGGAGGCTAAGAAATGATGGGTATCTCTGTGTGTTCATATATAGAGAGAGGGTAATAGAGAGAAATGATCGAGTAATCTCTTTAGCAATACTTATGCTAACTTAGATCGAGTGTTTTTATATCAACAGTAAGGATGATGCCATATGAATAGTGGAATTCGCATTGTATTTACAAGGCTTGATCCTCATTCTTTGTTGTAGATGTTAGGGATAGTGCCGTAAAAGCATACATTAGTACATTATTTGATGAATAATTAAAATAATATCTTATAATTGTTTTTTTGCATATCGGTATGCTTATGAATATCAGAAAGTCCTTGTTTATTTATATAATCATAATCTTAGTATATAAATATTATATACGAGAGGATTAAGATTATGGATAATAAAGTAAATTAGTCTATAATGAAATTAAATAAAGTTGGGATATTTAATTAAATTATTATTAGTGTGGTCCTTTAACATTAAGAATGTAATGGTCTTATGCGGATTATTGATATAGTGATATCATAATGGAGACACTTTATATAATGTGAACGATGTAATTTAAATTTTCACATAAATTCTATTTTTTTCTGAAAATTCAAATAATATCATTAAATGATCATATATGGGTTGATCTTAATCCTAAGCGATTATAAACTCTTGTTTATTTCAGTATAATCATTGATTTGCTTGTTAAAGGCTTGTTAGTTAACATTTCTAAACACTTACATTTTAGAATCATATTGGGATAGGTAGCCGGGAATGTAACATACAGATATAGAATCCATACCATCCCGTGAGAAGTGGAAAAATGGTTCTCTTGATTTGTTAATTCTGGAATAGTATAACTTTGTAACTATTCACTAGTTAATTAATGGTAGACAAGGAACAAGAGATAATTAAAGAGGTTAACGGAAAATCTAACTCTAATTATGAATCATCTATTAAGGTCAAATCATATGTAATAATTATATCTATGGACTACTCAGTATTGATTAGAGTAAATTAATCTATAATTGTAAAGTGCAATTCCTGAATTTTTTGTGGAGTAATCTTGGAATTAATAAATTGGATGAATTATCTAAAAAGAATAATTAATTACTCAAATTTATTGGAGCTTGTAATTATAGGTTCATAGGTCCCCAATCTACCTTCATAAACATTGAAATGGATGTTATGCAATAAATTAATTGTACTTGGAATTGTAGAAAATTAATTCTTGAACTAGGTGTTAATTATAAATATCAAAGATTAGTTGGAAGATATGATATTGTTGGGTAATAAGTAAATATGAGATATTTATTTTGATATTTATAATTATTATCTAGAATTATGAATTTTAGATAATTATAAAAGGAATGTTAAAGATAACTTTCCTATCAAATAAGGGTATCTGCCTATCTGAGTTACAAGTGGATTAGGAAACTAGGGATTCAACAAGCATAAAAGGGAATCTCTCTCTTTCTCTCCTAAACTATACGTTTTCACCAAGAGAGAGAAAGGGAATTCTCTATCTTCTTGCTAAATATTTTCATTTCTCTCTCCTGAACCCAATCTTGTGATTTCATGTGTTGAAATTATCACAAGATAAATTGTACAATATAATTTAATTTAGTATTAAAAATGCCTATTGATGTAGAGGCTTGGATTGGAAGACCTTGGTGTCTGATTCAATCAAATTGAAGATTGGTATGGAAGGCTTGAAGATTTTGAAAGCATCATTAGGAAAAGAATTGACTTTTTCTATCTAGTTTTATTTTCTGAAACTCTCCGGAATATAATTGTTATATTTTATAGAATTCATTAAAATTACATATTCATACAATTGTATTAATTTTGTAAATTTTTTTATAATATCTGTTACCGCGTCTTTCCGTTGCACTCGATTTGATAGGAAAACAAATAAAAAAAATTAATCGATAAAATTATTTTCAACAACTGGTATTAGAGTCAGTTTGTATGAATACTATAATTTTAATCTTAAGTATACATGAGTGTGTATTTGCATTGTTGAATGTGTTTTTTGAATGTTATGAATGATTATATTATGTGATGGATGTGTGGTTGTGTTTTTTGGTCGTTATTATTTGGTTCTCTAGGATTGCATAGTTGTAATTATTTTTTATGAG
Organism: Paulownia fortunei; assembly: GCA_019321725.1. Lineage (NCBI taxonomy): Eukaryota > Viridiplantae > Streptophyta > Magnoliopsida > Lamiales > Paulowniaceae > Paulownia > Paulownia fortunei. Next base: position 12,371,265 of record CM033110.1, read on the forward strand.
ATCAAAAGTTGTAAACCCTAAATTTATGGGTATAGGATATCTGTAAAAAAAATTCAATCCCATACCCCGCATGATAGAGATCATATGAAGATGGAGGAGAAGAAATCAGAAAATTCGCATATTTTTATTATTGTCTATTTTTTTATGTTATTTTTTTTTTGTTGTTGTAATTTCATTATCTTAGGGAACACAGCCAAAAACATCATTTATTTATTTGATGAATGTATGAGATATAAATTATCATGCATAATCGTACGTCATTCATAATACCTAGTCGTAGTCATTAGGAATGTCATTCATACTTATCATCATATTAAATAGTTTAATATGTAATATCCTATAGGATAGGAGTTGAGTTACTTGGAATAATCGATTAAAATTGTGATTTTGGTTTAATAGTTAAATTTTATAAAATCACTATTTTATTTAGGCTTTAATTGTTAATAGTTAATAATTATTAGCTTCGGTTATTCTAAATACTGAACTTAGATTTTTTAGAGAAATCTGATAATTAGGTAAGTCCAATAGGATTGGACTTAGCTATAATATTAATATATAGATATATAAATTAAATAAAAATATTCGATGTTTGGAGAACACTAATTGTAAAATACTGAGTGGAAGAGGGGGCACATGACAATATATTCCACATCTCCACTATTAGCACAACACCGTGAGATTTAAATGGCCTCTTGACGCTTTGATTTCGTCCTTCTTACAGTGGGTGTCCATTTAAGTCATTAGCAAGGGTGGTTTCTAAATGATAGGATTTTTTCATTGTATTTCAAAATTGACCTACCCTATGGTGGCAATTTTGAGTTAAGTTGGTGAAATCCGAAATAGTGGGCCACGCTCATAAAGATGTAATTAAACTTAGTTTAGCTACATCTGGATTGATTTGAATGTTAATTAACAATGGATGAAAATATGAGATATTTTGATGATTCATTTATTAATTGAGATAGTCTCAATTCAATCGTCTTTAGTATAACCTACCCTATGGCGGCATATTAATTGTGATATTGAATTACCATGGAATTAGTAAAATGATTATATGTTCCATCACTAGAGCACAAGACATGAAATTCTCCAATAATTTCGGGCTGAGGACGAGTTTCAGAAGTAGGAGGAAGAGCTTCAAACTTGAGCTTGGGTGGTGAATTGATTGGAGGAACAAGTGGAAATGGTGGCAGTGGTGAGTTCAAATTAATCCGAATCTACTCAAGTCTTAGCTTCAAGTCCTCTGATGACATAAAACCTAAAAATAACAAGAAAACAAACTAAAATAAACTAACAAAAAGAAGTAAAGTAAAACAAAAAATTGAAAAGGATAATGAATCAATTAGACGCTTGATCCCCGACAACGGAGCCAAAAACTTAGTCGGTTGTCACGGGCCTACCAAATTTTTGCCTTACTCTTCAATAATCTTTTAACGGGTATAGAGCGAGTAAGAGTCAATCCCACAAGGATCAAGGCTAACTGATTTACTATCGACTCACTAACTAAGAAATTTAACTTCAAAATTGCTAACCTAAAGCTAAGACTAAACAAGTAAACTCTAGAAATAAACAACAAACGGTTGGAGGGGATTGAATTAAGTAACTAAGTTGCAGAAATTAAAACTAACTAAAATATAAAGCAATCAAAATCAAAATAACAAGTAATAAGCGATTAAAGTAGGTTGAGGTCTTTTTCCCCGCCACTAGACAATGGGTTGTAATTTCATATCAATATTATTAACAACATGTCATTGAAATTATCAACTCTAGGTAATAACAAGCTCCACTACCCCGATCATTCCTTAGTTGCTCGTTAGGTAGAACAAGCTCTCTACTAATTCTCTACCCATCAAACAACCTAAAACATGCTCTCTAGATTTAATTCAATGGATGCATTAAAACAAGAAAGATAGATTGATCTAAGCAACAACCACACAAGCTCGAGTCATTTAACTTAGGTTATGTTTTTCATTGCAATTAACAAAAATATCCTATAATCATTAATCATAATTTATTACACATGATTATAAATTCAAGATAATTATGAATCCAAAATCTCTAATCTAATTGTACGGATTTCTCAAACCCAATTTGGTTGCGTACCCAAACAAAGCAAGAAAATACCCATTAAAACATTAAGCATAGAAAGATATAAACAACTTCAATTGAAAAGTTGATCAATAATACCAAATATTTAATTACAAGAATCCATGTCTAGGGCTTTGAAATCACCCACAACCAAGAAAGAAGTCTAGCCTAACATGATAAAATTGGACAACAAAATTAAAATTAACAAGCCTCTTTCACTTTGTCTTCCTTGATGCCCCAAGACCCCAAGATTGCTTCCAAAATGTGAATGAATCTAGAGAATGAATCTGAAAAATTAGTGTGTGTGTTGAGAGGATAATGTGTATTAAAAATGTGAGATGGTGCTGTGATTTGTTGTAAAGTGTGTAAGGTGTGTTGTGTGTTTGGTGTAAAGTGTGTAAGGTGTGTTGTGTGATGTATTATATATATCTAGTGTATACATATCACAAACATGTGCCAAAAGTTGTAAAGCGTCACCACTTGTCACCACTCCAAGCAAAACATCAATTTTGTCACACGGATGGCGCCTAGGTACCAAAACTCTATTTTTATCTATTGATTCCCAAACTCCTATCACACACAAAACTTTAATAAAAATATGTTATTAACAAGAACTAATCAAGAAAAACATAGAGGAATTGACACGAAATATTTAAAAATATGCACTTATCAAGCCCTTGTCGCCATATTGGAAAAGGTCGCTCTTGGGGAAGATGCTTTCTTTCCAGATGAACAGTTGGGCAATTTTTGTTCTGCTTCCACCTTTACTCAACTCCTCATCCTCAAGGATTTTTCTTGCTTCCTCTTTGCTCTCTTGTAGAATTGGTAGCCTCCTAATACTCATTATAAGTTAATGTTCAGTTGCTTATAGGGATGACATCCTTACTTTGCTTCGAGGGGTGATACATGATGGGCATGTACTTCTTCAAACGGTATTCTGTGTCTGGTTTGTTGTAGTTTATGTTGTTTGGGACATCTCCACTCCTTCAGCTTCGGCCTTATTTTATCATCAGGGATCAACCTTCAACTGTTGCTTTCGAGTGGAGGGTTCTCCTCTTTGTTATATATCTTCTTACCTTGGCTTGATCTTTTCATCTTGATCCCTAAGACGAAAGACTTAGCTATCAAATTTCTCTCTGATGTCAACTTTCTTCTTTTGTAGTTCTCCCTATTTAGGGTGTTTTCGTCTCATCTTGTTCCTCTACTGGGAGCGAGCCTTGGCATTACTCAAATAGAGGCTCCTAAATTTGTTGTGACGGAAGCTTTTAACTCCTAAGATATCGAGGATGGATGCTTCTAAGGTTGTTGGGGCTCGAACTCCCAATGTTGTGAGGATGAACATTTCTGACTTCTAAGGCCATGGGGTAAGCTTTTGAAGCTACGAGGGTGCGAGTTTCAAGGCACGAGCTCCTTAGGCCACGAAGGCACTAGGCACAAGGATTTGAGGTTGCGAGGGCACAAGGGTGCAAGCTCTTGTTGTGGCAAGGGTGAAAACTCTAGGGAGTCGTTGGGCGCTAGCTCCTAACTCTATGAAGATTTTTCTCACCGTGGTGGATTATCGCTCTTGTCTCCATTCTTGCTCAGGTATTTTACATCAGCCCAAGGGGTCCTATTGGGTGCTCTGCTATGTTATCATTTTACTCGGCATTCCTTGTCTTAGAGATGATGGAAAATTTTATGGCGACTAATCCACTCTATTGTACCTATGTCTTCCCTCACAAGGAACATTGGATGGGAAGTTATCTGGGTCTCATCTTTTTGTAGTAATATCTTATGTGTCTCCTCCTCCAAGAGAAATACTATTGTTCGAAATTTCTTCTTGAGTCATGGGGTCTCTCCACTTGGGTTTATTTCTCTCCGAGGAAGATGGTCTCTATGGCGGTTTCCTATGTAACGGGTTGTAGTCCCTAACCTTGCTCCTGCTGGTAAAATGAGGAGGCTTCTTATGTGATTCACGACATCGTCTTTCCAATTTGTGTTCCTTTGGCTAGGATTCTTTGCCCTAGCGGCATGGGATCCTGTTGGGATAGAAACTTTTGATGTTGTTACAGCATAAGTTCCTAAAAGCCCCTAAAGATGCTGAGGTTGAAGCTCCTAGGACAGCTGGGCTATTTCGCTTCCATCAATTATTTTCTCTTAAGGAGTGCCTTGGGGCCTATTTTTCTGGATTTAGATTTTGTCCACATTCTCAATGTCAAGGCAAGATTTTTCATAGATGGCACCAAAATGATGTGGCACAGAGTGGACAAACGTCCGTCTAAGAGGTATTGTCCACTCTAGTCGAAGCCTCATGATTTTATTCTAAAAATGTGCCTCTTAGGAAAGAGGGGTTGGCCCCTCGCTTATAAGCCACAGGCTACCCACGTGCTCACTCGATGTGGGATAAATCCCTCCCCAACATAAGCCCCTAGCAGGTGGGTGGACTGTGTGCATAGGGAATTGGTGCGGGATTCCGACATACGACACCAAAATGATGTGGTCAGCATCAAACCTTTTTGAATCTTCAAGAATCGGCTCCTCATGATTCTTTCTCATCAAAGGAATAATTGCAATAGGGATTCCTGCTTGTGACACAAACAAACAGTTAGGGGTCCTCGATTTTATCCTAGGGATAACCTTTTGATGTTGAAGTTAGTAATAGAGCGGGGAATAATCAATAAAAGACTGAAAGTTGTAAATATCCAATGTAAATGACATACATCGTCAAATGGTGTGTAGAGGGTATTTATAGGCATTTATTATGAGATTTGGACCTTATAAGCCCTTTGCTTATCTCGGGTCTAGTAAGTCTATTTGCACTCCGTTTGGACTAGAATTTAATATTTATGGGTTTAGTCAAATTATGCCCATCAAACATGAATTCATACATCAATGGAGTTCAATATATATTAACGTACACTTTATTCGTACTATCTTTAATCGAAAACCCCAATCAAGCAATTGGAAATATATGTGCATATATATACTACGGCGTACAAATATATATCATGGAAATCAACACCATCCAACAATCGCAAGAAGTCAGTAGAAACTCAATCTAAGTCTCAATTAACATCAATGTTAATATTCCAAAGTAAATTGCAGTGGAAAACATAATTCAAAAGGTTAAAAATCGATAGGAGATTAACAATCTTAATTGAAAAATTATGAGTTCTTAAACCAAAGGCTCTAATACCACATGTTAGGAAATATTTTATTTATGCAAATCAAAACTTAATCTTGCATAAACGTTAACACCCAAGATTTTAGAACTTCATGATTTTTACAATATCATAATTAGGAGAAAACATACCTTACTTGAATGGTAATGTTGAATCCAACCACAAGAATAATTTATTGGGGAAAACCATGTTTCTCTCTCTTGATCTCTTTAGTTCTTACATATGCTTTTCTGATGGAGAGAAAACTATCGATTAATGGGTTGAGATATGACTAACTTCTAATTGGCTTTATTTATAATCTCACAGTCATCAGCGTCTGCAGTAATTAAAAAACATTTCTCTATATTGAACAATCGAATTTAATACGTGATAATTATTAAATTATAATTATTTTTTAATTAAATTAAAGGATAATTATCTAAAATAAGATGATTATCAAGCCACAATTATCTCTTAACTAAATTAAAATATAATTAGCTAAAACAAAATACGTAAAATATCTAACACCCCTTTACCCCAATCCTCCTCATCTTGGATCCACCTTACGTGCAATGTTCCTCAATCATCCAATTATGCAGCAACCACTAGTGAGGTAGCTAGTTTAATGAGAATAAGTGTGTATGAGTTTGTTTAGAGAGAGGGGAGTCGAGTAAGGTGCATGGGTAGGAACAATCACGGAAATATTTGCCTACACATAATATTTTGCACCAAATAGTGAGGATTGTGTCGTGCATAATATGGATCCCATTAACAAGACACAATTGTTTGCCATAGAAACACATCCGGTGTACATTTTTTGTTTATAATCAACAAATTATATGATTTTTTTGAAAATGCTAATATTGTAATGAATTTTTATTTGAGCATGATGTCCTTTACCGATGAATTGTGATGGAAGGTGTGGAATTCCCTACGTAACTGCTGAAAAGGTTTACTTTTTAGCTTGGTGTATGCGTGCTATATTATTGTATGCAACCCTCGGTCCACTGGGCATTATGGTCTGTACGTATGCGCAAGAGAGAGAGGCTCAAAAATATACTAAACTCATTGGATCAAACATCATAGTACTATTTCTAGCGAATCTGCACAATTACGCGGGCATGCATTACGTGCTTCACATTAATGATGCTTATATGGAGGAGAATCAAGTGGATGCAGCAGATGCCTATCCTCGACAACCGAGTCGCTGGGATTTCCTCCGGGCAGAACAGATTACCCCCTGCTTCATGATGTACATTTCCTTCTAATTTATATCATCATATGGATGTCCTTCCACCATTACACCAACATAATCTAACTTCCTCATGCTTCAAGTTTTAAATTTTTGCTGCAAACCAATCTCTTTTGAAGCTTTATGTATGTAGTTCTTGTGTAGTTATCATGAGTGTCTAGTTTTCAGACACAATGGAAAGCGATCAATTCATATTTGGTCTCTCCATATGTCAAATATTTTCACAATAAATGCGAATCTTCTAGGAAAAGAACAAGAAAAGAGAGTACATATGTAATTATTGTTGATTCATGGCACAAATTGTAATGATGTTTTATAAAAGATGAACAACAAATGATATCCTTCAAGACGAGAAACATTACGCTAATCATCGGCACGTCGACTGAACAAGAAAGAAGAAGAAGAAGAAGAAGAGGGCTGCATCAGGGATTGATTAGTCAATAATTGTTGAGTAGCAGCTGGCGGGCTCGAATGGTGATCTGAAGGCGAGCCAGTGCCTGCATGCAGTGCAGAGCTATGCGCGCCTGTCTTCTTACTATCACCCCACGAACAACAGCTTGCAGCTTCACCAGGCTTCTCAGCGCTCTATACGCCCGTCTCGCCTATATATACGTATACGTAAACATACATCAATATTAATTATATAATTCAGATACAGAGAAATGAAATAAACATTGTGCAGGTATCTATGGAAACAGCAGTAGCATATACAAGATGACCCCTAAAGCATGCTTGGATTGTGATGGCGGCAAGTTCTTCCCTGGACAGGAAATCTGAACCGGCATTCTCTTCATGTGCGCTGCTGTTGAATTCTTGGCTGAAGCTTCCATTGTTTGTATGGAGAACATAGATGGTATTGCTGTCGTGATTATGAGAGGACTGAGACGATCGGAAGAGCTTTTTCCGGATGGCTCCCCACCAAAGATTGTCTTTGTTCCTGCCCATTTTGCTAGATTAGAGCTATGCCAGTTTAAATGTGCTGCACAGATGGATTCTTGATTTGGATTTTAACAATCAAACCATGGAAATATTCAAGATCAGGTATGAGTCAAGTTTCAGTGTGTGGATAACATGTTTGCTTAGAGGGAGCACTTCTCCTGTCTCTGCAGGCCTCACAACGTGCCAAGGTGAATGGGATTTCTATGTTAGATGAGTACTTTGTCAAACCTTTGTTCTATCTATCTTGAGTTAGGTTCTATTCGGAAATTGATTAGCTAGCATAACAGCATGTTTCGCTATTTTTTCTTAAAAAATCGTATAAACTCCTACATTTTATAAAATAAATTTAAAACTTATAAAATGCTAAATCTTATTTTAAAAATAAGCTCTTAAAATATTTGGATAAAATAAAATTATAATATTTTTAAAATATTAATAATGTCAAATGTCTATTATATAATAATATAGTCAAAATTAATTGATTCTCTTTATTTTTTTAAAAAAATTTATAAGATCATACCACCTTATTTTAGAAGTTTATAAACTCATTTTTTAATTTTTTTACCATACACTTAAGGTCTCACACATTATATAAGATGTATTGCCAACCCACAATTTGGTTTTACACCGTTTACCAAACACAGGTACAAGGGTGGATGAAGGAACATGAATATAAGTGTTCATCCCCAAGAAAGAATAATTACGGTAATTTTGAGCCTCAGTCCTTTACATGATACTAGTACATGATACTAGTAAGTAATACGTGCATTGCACGTGATTTATATAATTCTATTAAATTAATTATATTATTTAATAATTTATTTGAGTAAAAATAAGATATTATAAGATATTTCATGAATAAAAATATTAGATAAAAATATTATCAATAAAAAATAAAATATTAAAAAATATTTCATAAACTAATTATTTATCGATATGATATTACAACAAAGCAAGACACTCTTCTAGCTCATACTTTTTAGGAAATACTTGTTTTTTTAGAGATTGAAGATTGAATGCTAGATTTTTTTCACATTACATGATTATTAGGTATTAAAACTCTGTCCTATAATGAATCGTGTTTCAATATTGTGTATTCCTACTAAAAATAAAATATTAGTTGCTATTAATAATATATAATATATTATTTAGGAAAAAATATTTGCATTTGCACTCAAAACTTGTCTGTACATAATATTTTTAGTCAATATCTTTCGACTTACATTTGAGGTGTCTGATTTAATCAATATTTTGATTATAGACATTGAACTTTCTGTGGAGAGAGCAACATCCAATTGGTCATAAGAAAGACATTAAATGAGGTAAATAGACATCAACATTTAGAATTGTTTGTTCTTGAACTTTTTTATTGTCATGACAAAGTAAAGTTTAATACGAAGTTGTTTACATCCGAATTGAAATGAATAACCTTTATTTTCAGCTGGTGAAAATGGTACTCTAAGTATAAAGACGTGTTTTCCAGTATATTGCCTAAATACAATCTCTCCATCATTTAATTATCCATGAAGTCCTACATAACATTCTTATACCATTACAAAATCTATTTGATTGGTCCAAATTACTCAAAAGAATGATTGGACAATTTTTTTTTAGCACCAACTTATGAGGATGCAAGCCATTTGGAATTTGGAGTTAAAGAGTTCAAAATATTTTTTTATAATAGTTATTTGTGTCATCAACAACTTTACCAAAACTGTTAAAAGTTCTTGCTTTTAGAGAAAATATAAAGATCAACTTATTATTCAATTAATCAACATGCTCGTTTTTAGCGGCTAATATTGCTCAACTTGCCATGTAATGAGTTAAATGAGCATTCTTATTTAAGGTTGGGAAAATATCTCTAACAAGTCATAATATTAAATTTTCTTCATTGTCATATTCAATAATCATCTCTTCTAAAATTCTGATGTTATATTTAGTATTACTTGGTTCTCAATACTTCTAACTATAGGTAAGAACTCACTAAAGTTTAGATCATTTTTCAACTCATGTTCCTTGATAAAGTAATTTTTTTTATTTTGGCCACAAATATGATTTCACCAAACTTGTAAAAATAGTTTGATAGATTGTTGTGTTAGGAACAACTGGTAATACTTGTCTAAAATCTCCACAAAAAATTATTATTTTTTTACCAAAATCCTCATCATTTTTCATTACGTTTCTCAATAATTTGTCAACATTCTTGATAGCCCATTGTTTTGTAACTAGTGTTTTTTCCATGAAAATAGTTTTACTTAGTGTACTTACATAATTCATTTGCATCTATTGATATTTTGCAGCGAAAATGTATTGTTCTACCCCTGATATTATTGCGGTAGCAATTCTAAATGTCACAATTACAAACGTTATTAGAATTTTGGATCTAAATTGAGCTAACAATGCATTATACAAAAATCTTGTTTGTGTTCTTGACCCATGAATAAAGAAACAACTACCCATTTGTATGCAATCTAAGATCATTGAAAAAGTTTTATACTATTCAAAATTCAACTTTAGTTGTGATTCATACTCTTCCAGAGGTATTTTTATTAATATTTTATCTTATATCTCTTGAAAAATTATTGTCCATGTTATTATATCAATATTTGGAACATCATATGAACTAATGTTTTTTTTCGTGCTCTCCAAGAAAAAAAATCAAACTTTTAAAAGTTTTAGCAACTTATAGTTTCACTGAGGTTTCTGATTCTCTTTTGAAATATTCAGACGTTACTTCAAAGTATATATCCAAGAGATTTGTTACATTTGTTAGTGCATAATATACACCCTTGTAGACTCCATGGTAAATCTCAAGCAGCTCAACTAAATATTTGACAGTAAAAGTTCATGTAGAGCTAGCAATATCATGTCCTCCAACAAGCAAACCTAAAAATCTTATTTGATGGTTGATTGCATTTTATTTTACAAGTTTGGCATATTGATATATATCAAGAACTTCAAAATTATGTAGTTAGAGTATACAAATGATGATATTTACAATTTTGATAATTTTTATATTTTTGGTAATTTATTAATTAAAAATATAAATAAACTCGAGAAAAAGAAGATGAATTGAAATTAATATGGAAAAAATAAATATTTCAAAGGAATATAAATTAAGGTATTACAAAAAAAATAATTTGCAGTTGACATTGCAATAAACCTAGGAACTCTCCTTCAACTCACACTTTATAGGCGACATTTGTTCCTTAGAGATTGAAGAAATTTGGCAAATTAAAACTGAAAATTCGGTATGTACCAAAGTCGAATAAAAAAAATCAGTTTGATTTTATGATTTTTATTTTCATAAGAATTTGGTATTCGATTTGATTTTAATTTTTTATTTCAATTAATCAAACTGTACTGAATATCGAATTTAATTTTTATAATTTTTTTTTAAAAAATATATCTTATTTTGTATTTATTAAATTAATTTTATACTTTTTTCTTATGTTAACTTACCAAACTAAAAATAATAAATTCAAAATACAATTAAAGTTTGTTAAGAAATAAAAATAGAGAAGAAATTAAGCTAAAAGTATGCTATAACTTTGCAATAATGTAATAATATATATATATATATATATATATATATATACATATATAATATTTTATCTATTAGATTACCTTTACATTTTTAGGGTTAATTTTATTTTACCCCATATACTCTTAAAATTGCTCAAATTATTTATTAATTTTATAATTTATTCAATAGAAAACTATGTAAAAGGATCAACAAAATACACAAGTAAATGTAGTACAAAATTATTTTCTACTTAATGTAATATATTTTATTTTCTAAAATAGTCTAAATGTGGTGATACAACATGAATGTTCATACAATTTATTTTTGTCATGCTTGATTTTATTGAAAAAATTTAGGCTCTGTTGGTTACATTTCTAGTCATTTTGATGAGAGTGTTCTGAAAAGTAAGTTTGGAGAACGTGTACAGAATGAAAATCTGTTTGTTTTGTTGGGACAAATGATATAGTATATTTTGAAAGATATTTTTAATTGTAGATATCTTATCAATATTATTTTGTTGTAGTTAATGAGAGACATTTGCAACTTTAGATGTGTGGTCATTGTTATTTTGTTGTAATTAATGATATTATAGTAGGGTATAAGATTATTCAAATATAGTAGGGTATAAGATTATACCATTTCTGAAAAATACAAGTGACAAATACATTTTCATATCCGAAGAAGAAAAATAATGTTTTGAAGAAAAGTAGCAAGGACAAGCCAATTAAAACTGTAATATTCAAAATGACAATAAAATAGTACAAACAAAATTCATTAGATTAAATGATCAAACTAAAAAATCCATTTTTCATAAAGTGACTCTACGAGTGATTTAGCATAAATTCCAAAAGTAAAAAAAAAATCACTAAATCAAATATCTGATGCAATTGTTACTGGGCTACTATGATTCCAACTATAAAAAATAAGTCAAATGATTAAAGTAGACTTTGAATTTTGTGCATAAAATGTGAAATATAAGGGATAACATATCTTTTGGAATATGGCCTTATAATTGGTAAAGATGATATAAAATTCAGATGTGGGTGGTTTGAGAAAGCAAATGTTAAAAAAATTAAATATTCCTTCAATTGACGTAATTATATTCGTATCTCCCAGGCATAGAAAAATCACTTTAGTCTCATAATTTATGGAGGTCTTGCAAATTTAGTCTCATGGTTCAGAAAAGATCCAATTTTAGTCATGAATCCACTTTAATATATAAGTTTTGCTCTATTCTATTTTTTTCAGAAAGTGAAATAATCAAAATTATAAATATGACAGTAGAATATGTCTTTAAATTGATATAAACAATAATATTATTTCCACATTAATTTTAATAAATCTAATTAGACTGGATATTGTGATGTATATTTATTTTATTCAAATAGATAAATTTCACTATAAAATAATTTTTATATTAAATTTATTGTGTCATGTCTTTTTATATTCTAATTCATTGTGACTTTTTTTTATAGAGGTGACTACAGTTATATAAACCAATGAAATCAAACCAAAACTGAAAATTCGGTATTTACCAAAGTTGAAAAAAAAAATGATTTTGTATTTAATTTTTTATTTTCATAAAATTTGATATTCGGTTTGATTTTGGTGTTTTTATTTCAGTTTATCAAACCGTACCAACATCGAATTTTAATTTTTAAAAATTTTATAGATAATTTTTATATTTTATTTTATATTTATTAATTAATTTCATACTTTTTTTTAACTTACCAAATTAAAAATAATAAATTCAAAATACAATCAGATTTTGTTATTTAACTTATTTTAAAAAATTATTTAACAAAATTATTGAATTGTAACATGTACATATAAATGGACAAAAGAGAAAATAAAAGGTAAAATATTTATAAATATAATTTTCACAAGTTTCGGAAGAAATTAGCAAATTGATAGATGATATATAATTCATATGTGAGTGGCTTGAGAAAATAAATGTTAAAGGAATCAAATATTCCATCAATTAATGTAATTATTTTTATATCTCCCAAGCACAGAAAAATACACTTTAGTCTCATAGTTAAGGGAGGTCTTGGAAATTTAGTTTTATGATCCAGAATCCAATATTAGTTATGAATGCACTTTAATATATATGTTTTGTTTTATTCTATTTTTTAAAAAAATTGAATAACCAAAATTATGAATACGATAGTAGAATGTGCCTTTGAATTGATATAAAAATTCAATGCTTTTTTCACATTAATTTTAAAGAATCCAATTAGATTGGATATTGTGAGGTATATTAGTTTATTTAAATAAATATATTTCACAATAAACTAATTTTCATATTAAATATAGTGTGTCGTATCTTTTTTTATTCTAATTCAATCAATATTAATGTGACTTTTTTTTATAAGGGTGACCATAGTCTGATAAATCGATGGAATCAAACCGAAACTGAAAATTCGGTATGTACCAAAATCGAACAAAAAAATTCAATTTGGTATTTGATTTTTATTTTCATAAAAATTTGGTATTCGATTTGAATTTAATTTTTTATTTTGGTTTATCAAACTGTACTGAAAATCTCGTTTTAATTTTTATAAATTTTATAAATAATTTTTATATTTATTAACTAATTTATACTTTTTTCTTATTCTTTACTTACCAGACTAAAAATAATTAATTCAAAATACAATTAGATTTTGTTATTTAAATTTAAAATATTTAATATTTTTATTTTAAAAAATATTATTTAACAAAATCATTGAATTGAAATATGAACACATAAATGGATAAAATAAAAATAAAAAGTAAAGTAATTATGAATATAATTTTCACACATGACATATATTTTGAGAAGATCAAACAAATGAAAACATAGTTTGTTTTGACTCTTGGTGTTCTCTTCTTGTAATTAACCTATAATCTCATTGACCAACTAAATAAATAAATATTATTTATTCTAAAATTACATAATTACTAAATTACATAACTACCATCAAAATTAATAATATTAAAAGGATATTTTAGTCGGATCAAAAATTGGATAAAATATTCATACTTTTATAATAGTATAGATATATATATATAGATCAAAATTGAAAATTCAGTATTTATCAAAGTCGAACAAAAAAAATTAGATTTGGTATTTGATTTTTATTTTCATAAAAATTTAGAATTCGATTTAATTTTGGTGTTTTTATTTCAGTTTAATTTGGTGTTTTGTTTCGGTTTATCGATCCATATCCAATAACAAATTTTTATTTTCTACAAATTTTATAAATAATCTTTATATCTTAGTTTATATTTATTAATTAAATTTATACTTTTTTCTTAAATTTAACTTACCAAACTAAAAATAATAAATTTAAAATACAATTAGATTTTATTATTTAAATTTGAACTATTTATTTTTTTATTTTTTTAAAATTCATTTAACAAAATAATTGAATCAAAATATGAACACATACATAGATAAAAGAGAAAACAAAAGGTAAAATACTTATAAATACAATTTTCATACATATTTTTGAAATATCAAACAAATAAAAGTAGAGTTTGAGTTAGACTCTTGGTGTTCTTTATTATAATTATCCTATAACCTTGTTGATCAACTAAAAAAATAAGTATTATTTATTTCAAAATTATATAATTATTAAACTACATAACTATCATAAAATTAATAATATTAAAAAAATATTCTAGTCAGATCAAAAAATGAAAGAAATATCAACACTTTTATAATAGCACAGATTTTCAATTTTTCCTGTTTAAACAACACATAAAGCCACACATGTTACATGTCTCCAACTTAAAAATATATGTGGGTACATTAAAGAATACATTCGGGCAGCTGCACCTTTTGGTTAGTCTACCAGAAACGTGTCACAAGAAACTCTAATGTTGCGTAGGAGAAAGGAAAAAAATATTCCAAGAAGGAAGAAGTAGACACCACCACCTCTCATGGACAAAGTTGGGCCTCTCTACTGGCAATATTTGAATCTACATACACAACTATGACTGTGATATCATCATGAAATGCAGCTGGACACCACCATCAATCTTTTTCAAATCAGAGTACTTCATTCCTCTTTTCTTTTCTGTTTCCTGCAATGCAGCTTTAACGAGCCTCCTACGACTCCCCTGCACGACATAAAGGAAGCGCTTTCAAAAGATTTCTTCATATTCATCGTCTCCAAGTCCTAGCATAAAGATTCCTTTTTCTTCCCCTTCATTTCTTTTTCATAGTAGTTGGGCTTCATTTGTGTGCATGTATGTGTGTTGGGGGCTGGCGACGGGCTCTTGGAATTAATTTCCAAATATATACTTATATATTTAAATAATAATTATATTATACGCTATCTAATTTGATATAGTCAAATAAATGATTTACCGTATGAGACTTTAGAAATATCTTTAGGGTATGAATTTTGTAATATATAGAAACCTAATACTAGTCAAATTTAGAATTAATGAGACTTTTTTTTGATCTAGCATATAAAAAATATTATGAATTATGATCCCTAAATGATATCATACAATTTTGCTATTCTCCTCTTCGCCATCTTAGAGAGAGATCCATTGAGCATTCTAAGTTGATTTGATTACGAAAAACGCATACCCCAAGTGCTTTCATTATTATGGATTTAGCTACGCTTTCAATTTAGAATTAAAGTATATTTTGATAATTTAATATGATGATTTTAAATTATAATTATTAAATTATATTATATTAAAATTTAATAAGTGGTATTAAAGTAGGTCATGATAGATTATCAAAAAATTTTTTTTTTTTTTATGATTATATTCAGTTTTTAAAACTGTAATTGAATGAAGAATTTGAGAATAATTTTATAAAAATTATGAAAATTTTATAAAATTTAGATTTTCAAACTTTTGAATATAGATTCTGGTTTACTGATTAATTTTTGATTGAGAATGATTCTCCAACATGCATTAAGGTAACGGTGTATTTAGAATTATAAAAAAAAAAAAAAAAAAAGAGAGAGGCACGGCGACCCATTTGGTACTACGGGCGTGCGCCACTGTCTTCCATTTCCCTGTCGTCGCACAACCGTGAAAACGGCTTTGGGAGGCGGCGCGAGAAGTGGTGACCGTTGGAGGAGGTGGTGGGCTTCTTCGCACTGGAAGTTTTTTTTTTTTTCTTTCGCCGCCGCTGCTACTGCCGTGGCTGGCTGCTATGACGGTTGTTGCTCCAATGGTTGGAATGCCGGCGACTAGAAGGGGACGGCGGTGCTCTGGCTGTTGGTTGCTCGGTGGCCGCTGGCTGATGACAGTGAGAGAGAACGGCAGCCGAGGGTGAGAATGGTGTGGAAATAAAGAAAATTGTTGGGGATGGGTTTTATGCTTAATAGATTAAGTTTTAATTGTTATTAGATTAAAGGTTAATTATAGGCCTAATTTTGAAATTAAGCATTAATTTGGGTCTGATTAATTTGAGTTAATTCAATTATAATTGAAATTATGTTTTGTTTTGTTTTGTTTTGTGGCTTAATTTAAATGTGAATTTATTTGATTTTGGTATGAATTATAAAAGATTTTGAGTCCAATTTAATTTTGTGTTTAATTCAGTTATGGATTCAAATTTAAAATCTATTTATTTGTGGACTTTAAATCAAAATAAAGATTAAAAATATGTTATTGGGATCAAACTTATAAAGTTGAATTTTAAGCTTAAGTTTGAGCTTATTGTTTGGGTCATAAAGCGGATAAAATTTATTCTAACCCATAAGGATTGAATTAGATTTGAATTCAAAATTGAGTTTAAATCTCATTCGTAAGGGACTCGATGCAATTTAGTAAAATACCAATAAATAAAATATTGAAAAATCTTATCTTATATTGAGATAAGTTAAAATAATACGTCGCCAAAGTGACCTCTATTATTAAATTTATTTTTAAAATATTAGATATCAAAAAAAGGTTTGCATTATGCCTATATCTTTGCGAATAATAAGGATATGAATTATAAAAGATTTTGAGTCCAATTTATTTTTGTACTTAATTCATTTATGGATTCAAATTTAAAGTCTATTTGGTTTTTGGACTTTAAATCAAAATAAAGACTAAAAATATGTTATTGGAATCAAACTTATAAAGTTGAATTTTAAGCTTAAGGTTGGGCTCATTGTTTAGGTCATAAAGCAGGTAAAATTTATTCTAACCCATAAAAATTAAATTATATTTGAATTCAAAATTGAGTTTAAATCTGATTCGTAAGGGACTCGATCCAATTTCAGTAAAATCCCAATAAAGAAAATTTTGAAAAATCTTATCTTATATTGAGATAAATTGAAATAATGCATCGCCAAAGTGACCTCTATTATTAAATTTATTTTTGAAATACTAGATATCAAAAAAAAGTTTGCATTATGTCTATATCTTTGCGGATAATAATCGGCCCAAATAAAGATTATTATTTGACCAGATGATAGACATGCGAGATAAATTTAAGATTATATTTGTTCCTACTTATCTGATATCACAAAATAAATTAATTGAAACAATACGTTGCCAAAGTAATATCTATTGTGTAGATTTATTTATTTTGGGATATTAAGATGTGTATGTTTGTTATTTATGAGAATAATAATCGGCCCAAAGCAAGGTTATTGTTTGGCCAAATAACAGATATACCTGTCGTAATAAGTACGTGATGATTATTAGGTTTTTCATGTGAGCAATAATCGGCCCAAAAGAAGATTATTGTTTGATAGGACTAATTGACAGTATTTGATTACTACATTGAGAGTACCATTTACAGTTGATGTTTTTGTCCAAAAACTAAACATTAATGTTGTGCTAAGTATCTCATGATGGGGGCCACTATTATTTAATTATGTCATGCATAAATATGGATTATTTTTTTATGATGACATGAATATTAATTATGAGCATGTTATTTAGTTTTGTTCCCTGAATTATGTTTCTGTTTATAATTTTACAAGATCTACCAATATTAATTTTATTTGTGTTTAAAAGCACAAATTTCAAGAATTTAAAAGAGAATATTGTGATTGTTTTCGGGTGCATGGATCTTGACCTTGCACTTTAGATAGAACGATCTCCTATGCTCACTAATGAAAGTTCCCCTAAGGTTAAAAAATAGGGTTGTTTTAATTGCATGAGTCTTATGATCATAAAGTGTACAATTCTGAAAATATTTAATGGCACAATGTCTAAGAAAGATAGTGCTAAAAAGTTTTTTAAAGATATTGATTGAAACAAGCACATTTTTTGGCTAATCTTGTTTCAATAAGGTGTAAAGGAAAATGAAACATAAGGAAGCACATATGGAAATGTCTAACCTCGCTTCCAAATTAAAGGCACTACAGTTAGAGCTATTTGAGGACTTGCTTGTACATATGGTTTCATTTCTCTTCTTGCACAATATGGTCAATTTAAAGTGAGTGACAACACCCTAAAAGACAAATGAACTCTTAATGAGTTCATATCTTAGTGTGCAAGAAGAAGAAATATTTGAGCGAGAAAAGACTAAAAGTACTTACTTAGCAACTACCCCCTCAGGATAAAAGAAAGTAAGTTGTAATTGGTACACCATAACAAAAATTGCAAAAAACAAAAAAAAAATGGGATTAGGAATTTACCTATTACTTCTGCAAGAAGGGTGAACACAAAAAGAAAAAATATCCCAAGTATGTTAATATGCTTCTCACTTTGGTTTATTTTTTGAAGTTAGTTTAGTTTTTTTGTACCTTTCAACTTAGTGGGTAGATTTTGGCTCCACTATTCATATAAGTGTGTCTATGCAGGGTTGTCTATTGAACCAACAGTTGAGTGATGCTGAAAGATGCATCTATATGGGTTTTGGCAAAATAGTTACAGTTAAAGCTATACGGATTTTTTAGGATATCATCAATGGTCGATTATTTTTTTTTTGAATTTGAAAGAGACATACAATATCATCATTTAGATTGAGTATGATTTCTATTTTTATTTTGGACAAATTCAGTTATTTTTGTTCATTTGGAAATAGCAAATTTAGTCTCTTTCAAGATTCAAATCTTATTGGTACTAGTTCTTTATCATTGATGACAACCTATATTTTGGATATAATTGCCTCGTGTTATGAAACCTTGCATATCAATTCATATAGTACAAAACACATAAAACATAATGCTTAAGGATATGGTAAGAAGTATGATTAGTCATTCTTCTTTATCGAAAAAAAAACTTGAGAGAAGCACTAAAGACTACAACTTATATTATTAACAAGGTTCCAATTAAAGCGGTAGCTAAAACTCCTTATGGAATATGTATATGCAATATATTTGGAGTTGTCCAACTAAGGTAAGGTCTTAAAAGCCAAATGAAAAGAAACTGGAATCTGGATCTTTAAGTTGTCACTTTGTTGGGAGTCTAAAGGTTCAAGGGATTATAAATTTTATGATCCCTTGACTAGGTTATTTTCAGACGGGAAATGCGGTTTCTTTTGAGAAAGTTGAGTTTGGGAAGGAGATAAGGTTAAAGATATTATCTTTGAAGATGAATTCATTTCTCTTCCTACTGTTAATATTGACAATATTTAGGCTTCTATTCCTGACATTGTTCAAGATACAAATTTGGACTATCAAGACAATGTTGAGGAGCTCTCTCTTCAAAATAAAGAAAAATATTTTTTAAGGAACAAACTCAACAATCTCAAGAGAAAATGCAATTAAGAAATCCACTTGAGGAATGAGGAGAACAACGATTCTAGTTATTATATCATCTTTCTCCATGAATAATGAGGTTGATATAGGAGTGATGAAAAAATGATTCAATCAACTTTTATCAAACCAATATAGTTTTAGTTCTCAAAAGTGGATTGATGCCATGAAAAATAAAATGAAATTCATAAAAGATAATGATATTTAGGATCTCATCAAATTGCCTAAAGATGTGAAAGACATTGGTTGGAAATGGATATTTAAGACCTATAAGGATTAAAAATGCAATGTTGAGAGATATAAAGTATGTCTAGTCGTCAAGGATTTCACTCAAAAGGAATACATTGATTATAAAGAGACTTTCATTTTGGTTTAATTGAAAGACTCTTTAGAATCATTTTAGCAGTTGTAACTCATTTTGATTTGGAGTTGGCTTCCCATTAACGGTATCATAAATTTCATCAAGTCATTATCTCGTTTGGGCTTGAGGTAAATAAGGTTGATGCTTGTGTATACCACAAGTTCAGTGGGAGTAAATACATCTTCCTGGTATTATATGTCGATAATATACTGTGAGCCAGTAGCGATATAGGCTTATTACATGAAACCAAGATATTTCTGACTAAGAACTTTGAGATGAAGGATTTTGAGGACGTCTCTTTTATCTTAGGCGTACAGATACATTGAGATCATTCTTGAGGTATTCTTAGGTTATCATAAAAGAGCTATATCGAAAGAGTTTTTAGTAGATTTGACATGAAAGATTGCACATCGGGAGATACTCTTATTGCGAAGGGAGACAAGTTTAGTCTCAATTAGTGCCCCAAAAATAAGTTTAAAGTAAAAGAAATATAAAAGATTCCTTATGCATTAGCCGTAGAAAGCCTTATGTGTGCTAAAGTTTATACGCATCCAAATATAGCATGCATAGAAGAAATATTAGGCAGATATTTAAATAACCCTAAAATAGATTATTGAGAAGCAGCCAAAAGGGTTATACGGTGTTCATACAGAATAAAAGATTATATGCTCACTTATCGAAAATCAAATCTTCAGGAGATCATTCGGTATTCTGATTTCGATTTTATTAGATGCCTATACAGTCAGAGATCCACTTTGGGCTATACTTAATTGCTAGCTGGAAGAGTTATTTTTGGGAAAAGTGCTAAGCAGACACTCATAGCTTCTTCCACTATAGTAGTTGAATTCATATCCTGTTACGAGGCATCTAATCTTGGGATATGGCTGTGTATCTTTGTCACTAGGCTGTATATTAAGGATGGTATTAAATACCACTAAAGATATATTGTGACAATAAATTGGTCTTATCATATTCCATTAACAACAAAAACTCTTTGAAGTCAAGGCACATAGACATCAAGTTTCTTGTTATTAAATACTAGTCAAATTCAGGATTGATGGAATTCTTTTTTGACATAGTATATAAAAAATATTATGGGTAATGGTCTCCAAGTGATATCATATAATTTTGCTCTTCTTCTCTTCCTCATCTTATAGAGATACCCATTGAGCATTCTAAGTTGATTTGATTGTGAAAGATGCATACCCCAAGTACTTTCGTTGTCATGGATTTAGGTACGCTTCTGATTTAGAATTAAAGTATATTTTGATAATTTACATGAAAATTTTGAATTATAATTATTGAATCATATTATATTAAAGTCTAACACTGACTAGCTAGTTTCTGATAGATTTAAGCTGCAGTATCACAAAACTTCATTAAGATGTATCCAAAAGACTAATGCTTCATCTACAAAAGTTTTGTGCAAACCTATAAGACCAATCTTAAATGGCATCATGAGGTGGATACGAGACAATTGTCAAATTTCAAGGGCACCCGCATAACAAAATCCAAACAATTGCCACCATTGCCATGTCACCTATAGTGCATGCCTCTGCTAAATATTTTTGGTTGGTGAGTGTTTTAATTTCAGATTTTATTCCCTACAATTACCTAATAATGCCTCAAAATTGGGGTCTTATACATGCAATAAGCTGACTAACGATTCATGTAATCTAATCATATTTCCTACCACATTATATGGAGCATTTCACATGAAGTAGAATCTTATGGAATGTCGATCAACTATTTTATTAATTGGCAATGTAAATTGAATAGTCGCACACCAATATAGCAGCAAACACCATATGCTAGTGTACGACATGTGGGTGTAGAAAATCTTGATTTCAAGTTAGACATCCCTTGATGTTTGGCCATGTTATCAAAAGTAACACATCTATTTTTTTAAAATTACACCAGCAGCACCCTATGTCAGAATCTCAATAAGTGACAGGAAAGAGCAAAATGACTTTGGGTGGGGGATTTGTGATACCCGAGCCACTTACTACTCACATGGCCAAATATGATTCATATATTACATGTTAATTGCGTGCTATTTGTATTGATATGACGTCATATAATTTATTTTATTTTATATGGCGTTTTTAATCATTAAACTTAATTTTGAAGCTCTCGCACGGTATTGATTATCAAATCTCCTAACCTAAATGGTTGATTTTGTATTGAGATAAGAAGAAATTGAGGTATCAATATAGTGAATAGTGGTAGGTTGCACGTGGTAATCTTAGGAGTTCGAAAGGTGTTATCAAAAAATTTATAGAAAGTAAGTCGGTTCGATCATGAATTTTAATATTATATGTATATTTAAATCATACACTTGGGATAACTAGATATACAATATTATAATTTAAATGTTATATAACTAGGTTCATAGGTTTGTAACACTATCGGTGCTCAAACTTATCAATCAGGCAAGAATCAATAATTTTTGGGTGAAAAACCTAATGAACGGATATAGAAATTAGCTATGGAAATGAATGGAGATGAAGATAGGTTGCAGCCAAATAAGAATATGTGAGACACACAAGATTAGGGCTGCAAGATAAGGGAGAAAATTATATTATACCATTACATGTCACCTCAAGCTTATGCCACCTCATGGTTAGACTTATCAAACTAGCACCTCAACCTCTTCTTCACTCTTAAACTAATAGCCACGACTTGAACCTTATTCTGAACCATTTTAGCTTCTAAATACATGGAAAAATATCTCTAAATAGGCCCTAAGTGATTCCAACCAAAAAAGGAGGCAAAACAAGCAAAGGGAAGGAGAAATAACCAAGTTCAAGTAGAAAACTGTGCAAGGTGAGCTTAACCTACGGGTTTGACATGACTTTCAGATTTATTTTGAGGTTTATTGGCTTATTAAGCTTTGAATATTATTTATAAATGTGTTAGGATGTTATTAGATAGGCTTTGATGCATAAAAAAAGGGTTTGTGGTTGGAAATATTTGATAGAAAACACTTGTACTAGAAACTGTCACCTTACTGTATTCTTGTGTTTTAGACTTCAAACGTGTATGGTATGTTGAATAAAACCTGTAATTATCATCATATATATGTTTATATATGAGTTAAGAGTATTGGAATGAATTTTGATCGGTTAGAAATTGAAATAGAGAATGATATTGGAGAAACACTCAAACTGCCAAAGTAGCAAAATCTATTTTGGTGTGCTGTGAAGGAGACTGAATTAGGGGAGCTAAATCCATTAGTTTTGGCAAGATTATAACCTGGTTGTCTCTATGTATATGTTATATAAGTTTGGTAAAAATTTGGGAGAGATTGAATATACGTAAGGGTGCCAAAACCATTAATGTCAGGAAGTGTGCAAAACTGTCACGGTAGGAAAATAATCTATTTCAATATGTTGTGAAGTGAGCTGAACTTAGGAAGCTATATCCATGAGTTTTATCAATTCTATGATATAGTTATATTTATATACATGTTATCTAAGTGTGGTAAAAATTTGGGAGTGAATGGATATGTTTAGGGATGCCAAAATGATCATGCAACTAAATTGGATAACAAGTAAATATGAAAATGTGAATCTGTCACATTTCATAACTTAGTATATTTCAACCTAGACTTGTTGTTATTGAATGTTAACAATTAGGTACACGATATTAGAGTTATAATACTTCAATTATATGATGTTTATATGTATCTATGATAAGAAATTAAGGTATTGGAGGAACTAGATTGGGTTCTAGTTTGTAAAACCTAGATAGCTTGGTGTTTAAGGTTTTAGTATGATATTCTATGCTTTCAACTTGCCAAATTGGGAATGGTGCTTGATGTTGGTAATATTACAGGCTATTTTACATTTAAGATTGGAGGGGAATAATAAACAAATCTAGAGTGAGCCACCAACCAAGTGAAAAGTAAGTAAAGATTTATTTGCAACTACAATGCATATACATAGTAAATGTGTGATTTATATGTAATACCATAGATTATATGTGCAAAGCAGAGGACACACATTACTATCATTCATGTCTATGGAGCATACATACATGGTCATTGGCATGTGCATGCATCATATACGAGCATTGTGATAAATTTTGCATTGCACGGCATGATTCTGAGAAAGGAAAATATTTTGCTGACCACTACTAGTGCACCGAACCATGCATGGATTTGCATAATTTTATGCATGGATTTGCAGATTCGCGTGCATGAATTTGCATGCGTATAAATATGCATGGATTTGCATGCTTATATGATTATTGGCCATTGGACTATGGCGGTGTACAGAGCTCTTTTCGATGTATGGGATAGTAGCGTTGGTCAGGGGCTCAATAAAGAAATGATTTTGAGAGAAATATTTGATGCATAAAATTACATTGTGGGCATAGCATTTTGAGATGCATAACTTGATATTGTGAATTATTCTTTGACATGCATAATCATTACTTACTAAATGTTAGCTCATATAGTTTATATATTGTAGGTGAGTACGACGACATTTGAAGCATCTTTTACTGGCTGGTTGGCGGTTGGAGCTCCTGCAGGTGTCTGAGAGAGTGTGTACATGGATGACGATCTGTTGGGCTATTTTGTTGGCTTGTTATATTTTGAGTCTGTTGTATTATATTTTTAAACTGGTACTGTATTTCGATTTTAAAACTTTACTGTAAATAAGTATGTAAATATTGGGTCATTGTGGGTGTTGTGCTTTTATATAAATATTGATCCTACTATATAATTGACATGTGTTAGAAAGTATTTTAAATAGGGTTGTGCATGTAAGAAGTGATTTATCTTTTGTTAAAGTGTTACAAAAAACAAAATATTCTATGCATGCACACAGGTTTTATCATGTCAAATTATATTATATATCTAGTTGTGTAGTAATGGAGGTGTTATAGGATTGTTTAGTGGCCAAGCACGGGGAATGGGGGTGGGTTGATTTAGGCTTGGGGGTAGGGTGGTAGGTTCTGGGATTTGGGATTCATGGGTGGTGAGATGGGGTGGGGCGTCATCTATGGGTGGTGGTGGGAGTTGAGATGGAGAGGGTTTGGGTGAGGGAAGAAGAAGGAGGGAGATGGAAAATAGAAAAAGAAAGTAATAAAATGGAAAGAGAAAAATAAAAGAAAAACAGATTTCTATATAGATTTCTTTCATTTATTTTTTTGTTTAATCAGTAATTTATATTTATCATAATTAATGGGATTTCTTTATCCACTAATTAATTATTAAGTTTTTAATTGATTAAAAATTACTCCTCATAAAAAAGCAGCTCAATTCTAAGATAGAAAAATTAATTTGAATATTTTTCTAAGTGCAATTATAAATTTAATCAATTCCTAAAAAATTCAATTATTTGATTAGTTACATAATTATTTAATTAATCATAATAAATTTGTTATTTGATTATTTAATTAGTAAAAAATAAATAGGTATTAATTATTTGATTAGTTAAAAATTAATTACTAAGTATTTAATTCCTTAAAAATTAAGGTTTAAAATCAATTATTTGATTAGATAAATAATCATTTGATTGTTTGAGAAGCTAAAAGTAATTACTTGTATTTATTCTATTAGTTAAAAATTAAGTACTCATAATATTAAGTTTGTTCTTGTTGAACAATAATAGATAAAATGAATCTATATTATTAAAAATGAAAAAAGAAAGAGAAGTTAATATGTAAAACTTAAAAAAAAATAAAAATCTAAAAGAAAATGGAGAAGAGTAGCTTAAATAAGATTAAATTACATTCATAGCCTCTAACGTATATTGTAATAACTTTCAGGCCCGCTAAGCACCTGCGGCACACATGCCCAAGGTGGAAGGGCAATCTTCCCGGCGAAAATTGGTCGAACCTTAGGACAGGACGCCCAAGGGTATTCTAAAAAGCACCCCTTTTTAGGATGACATCATCAATTTGATATCAATACTCAGGCCCGAGGATTTCAGAGGAGAAAATTTGTAATGAAAACATAAAGAGTTTTATTGTAATTTTCGAAATAGACAGTTGTTTTTTTAGTAATATGACCAACTCTCAGGGAGTATCTATGTAATTATCCCCTAAAAATGAACATTGTTTTAGCTAGTCAGGCATTCTCAATGTAAACTGCAACATTTACTAAACATGATGTTTCAATCATAAAGAGTCTGTCATTGCAGAAGCTTAGCAGGTATACAACTGTTGAGAATTCCATGGAAATTTTACACCTAACTTTCATGGAGATTTTCAAGTTTCTTGTATCTACTCTTTGTCGGGAACAAAACTTGCCTAGAAACTGCTCTTGGTCCCTTTGGTTTGACAGGTTACAGAGAAACCTTGAGAACTCTTTCTTTCTTTCACTTTCCAAGTTGCATTCAGTACGTGCTAATAAAAGTAGCAACAAATTCCAAAAGTTACAACACCACAAGAAACCCAGAGGCATCTTAACTGAAATATGTTAGTGAAAGTGTTTATAGATCCCATGCAAAGTCGATGAATCTTATATTTAAACCTATACGCTGAAATTTAAGGAAACACCAGGAACATCAAAATTCTCATTTATCAGCTTAAAGCAGCTGAAGAAACAATCATGTTTCATTTGTCACACATGGTGCAACAATTACATGCCCAGGAATATAAAGCAAAGGTCAAAATTTTCAGGGATGACCAATGAAAAAGTTCTTGCCGCACTAATATCATGAATGTTCGTATGTTTAACTAAAAGGTGAGAGTGTGATGTAATATGTACAATAAACTAAAAGAAGATAAATATGAGAAGAAAAGATGAGCATATATTGAATAAATAACTCAACAGATCTTACATCAGAATGATTTTGTACTATATTGATTGCCTCTTGATTGCTAAGGTGTTTCCAGACACCATCAGAAGCAAAGATGAGAAAATGCTCATGCGGTTGAAGTTCATGGACACAGATTGATGGTTCAGAGCTGAAAATAGGCCTTTTGAAAGGCTCACGAAGGCCAAACTTGACATACAAAGGTTATCAGCTAAATTCAGCCTTCTTAAGATATATATTATCACCAATAGTTCTTGAAATCTCTTGCATATTGAGAGCCCACAAGACAATGCACATGCTATACCATGTCATAAAGAATTAACAGGAAGCTGAGATTATGTAAATAAAGATCACTATAGCAGAATAGAGCATGCCATCAAGCAAAGTCTACATTGATAGATAGGTTTTGTAGACAAAATAATCCAGGAAAGAGAAAACATCACTGATTGCATTTTCCACTCTAATGACAACAAAAGCAAACACACACTCGTCATAGTCTACAATTACACCATCTCCAATATTGTTAGAACATTTGTGTGAACATATTGCTGCATCTAATCTCCTATACAGCATAAGATAATGGCAACTACATTCATGCCAATGACTATTATCTATGCCCAAATATCACACAGGACCTCCTTACATACTAGAAGAGATCTAGAACGGACCAGTCGGTGCTTGAATGAAGAAAGTGAATTTTCATTCTTTTACTCAAGTTGCAAAAATAATTTGATTGCAATTCTTTTCCTCAATTTCTAAACTCAGAATGTGAAATGTAATGATACATAGTAGATAATTATAGAGCGATAAATCTAACCAATACCCATAAGACGAAGAAGTGAAGGAAAGATGAGGATGAACATGCAAGAAACAGATATAAATATATAACAGAGAATCTATTGTTCTATATCTTTAGATTGTAGAAGCAATACGGCTATGTAGTCCATAGTTTTAAAGACAAAAATAATTAAGACGTGTTCACTCTTCAAACTCCACATATACCAAGCCAGGTAACCAGATACCGTCCAGGCCCCTGGAATTCCCAGTTCAGATAGATCATCTACACAAGGAATGCCCACAATCTCATACACCCATCTGGCAACAGATTCTCTGTGCATTTAGTCTCTGATAACCATATTCAAAGTCCCGTAATTTGAAGAGAAGCCAGATTAAGGCTATGAATATTTTCAAATACATCAATTAATCATCCATTTGATTTCAATCTGCATTCTGCCATTTCCTTCTGATACTCCAGATGTCGGAGATAAAGGTGGATTACACCTTTCCAAGTTTTCTGCTCTTGTTTGGGCTTTGGACGGGGGGGTTGGTGGAGGCAAGAAGCAGACACTTTAATGAAGAGTAGGGGCTTTTGAGATGTGGTGTGGGCATTTACCATATAATTCCTGCTGATGCAATGGAAGTTACTGCCTTTCTGTTTTTCTTCTTCGCTTTTAGTATTTTGTATCAGATATCTCAATTTATAGTGCAACAAACCTATTAGAAATTAATCAATTAATAACTAATAAGGCAGATTCCAAAATCCCACAAGATTACAATATCTTTTGTAAATTGTCATACTTCTCCACTAGTACATCACACATCTTCCAGGTACAAGCTCATCAATTTTATTCAATTTCTGATCAAGTATAGGAAGCTATAGATATTCACTCACCTATTAATCATTCGTATTTATTCCGAGCTGCGTCCCAAAGATGCCAACCCCCAGAGCACAAAGACCATAGCAGTAGTGATTTGCAAACTCAATTTGCTCACCAAACAGAAGGAACCTACATTCTACATTAACAGCTTATCTGATACCAGAAGCTTGAGTTCAGTTGAAGTAATTCTCACAGTTCTAACTCCTCTCTCTAGAAGATACAAGTGTAGAAAAAAGGAAATAAGCAAATTTAAAGGCTTGACAAATTAGCCAAGACTTAATTAGATTTAAGTTAATAGCATGACCAAAATAGAACTTCTCAAGGAATAAGAAACCCCAGTTCGCTAATAACGACGTAGCTCAGTAACTACAGAAAGATCAAGTGACACCGACTCAACATGGCTGAAGGGCCATACATAATTCTTTTCATGTTGACAACAGAAAGATTTAGGTAAATGATGTGGTACCAGCAACTGCAATATTACGAGACAGTTGCAACCTTTTCATTAGTCACCTAATTATATACTTATCTTTCAGGATTACCATATTCATAGTCTGACATCGAGATAAGACAAAGATTGCCGTAAATCAGGGCCTAAGTAACACGCAATTTCCATACGATGACGAAGCTAACCTGTATCAACCCCTTTACAGGCCATACATTATGCTTCAGAACTACTATATGTGAGTGGTCAGGATGTATAGAATGCAACTCCCGTCTAACTGACTCTAGGCTCGTATTATGCTCGTTTGATTAGCTGGAGGGCAAGACATCCCCAGTTGCCTTTACAACTCTCCCCAAAACAGCCAGGGAACCACCAAGGTTAGCCACATGCAGAATACCATCCCATATACACTCACAAGGCAACAGGATCCAACAGCAGTCATCTGCGGATTCGTGGGCCAGTGCTTAGCAACCAGAGACAAATTTCCCTCTTCTATTGCCTGAAATGCTTTCTGCATTACATCCACTGACATGAAGTTCTGCTCAGCAGTGAACCCTGCAACAG
>CM033110.1:12400758-12457981 GCA_019321725.1 Paulownia fortunei
GTTTGGTCAGATAATTGATAATCAGTAGTTTAAAATTCAAGAAACCCACAACAGCAACGAAAACAAGAATATACTAGTAAGTAAACAGCATAAAGTCTTAAAAAATCAGTTGCAGTGATTAAAAAAAAAATCCTCAAATTGATAAATTCTTCTAAAAATTTGACAAAAGAGAAGAAAACTCACAGTGATTAGGAATGAGATCTGAATCCCAATAGCAACTTACGAGGAGTTGAATGCTTTGATTATAGTTTTTTTGCAGTCTTACTCTTTTTCTCTTTTTCGGATAATTCATGAAAATCAAAAGAAGAGAGGAGGGAGAAATAAGATTGAAGAGTTTTTCTATTAAATTTTCATTATTCTTCTTCCATTCCTCCCCCCCTTTTTTTCTTTTTATGTTTTGGCTACTCGAATTTTCCCAACTACTGGTATTAGTATATAATTGGGAAACTTGCATCACCAAATTTTGAGTTTTTATGAAAAGATTGGTACTTTGATATTTTTTTGACAGAAAATTCTAATAATTTAGTAAAAGGCTATATTGAAAATCTACTAATACCCATAAAAAACTTTTTGTGCACTCCGTAATTTTTAAAACAAACTTAGTTTTTACCCTCCACCAAAAATGAAATTTGCTAAATACCATAATTTCATTTTATAATATTTCAATGTCCTTCTAACAAATTTTTTTCAATTTATTTTTTTGCTCAATTTCTACTATTTCCACCTCTTTCATATTCATCGCTAATGAACCTTTCTTCTTTCCCCTTTCCTCATTTCATCTTTCTCATTTTTCATTAAATTATGAACAAGAAAAAATATATTTTTTAGAAGAAATATAATCTATTTGGTTTTTTGGTGGTTTGTAGTTGGGAGTGGAGATAGGTAGGGTTCGGGTAGAAGGGAGACGAGCATTGAGGTGGGAAGGAGATGAGGTTGGGGAAAAAAATAGGTGTTGTACTTGTAGGGAATGATCTACAATGGGACGAAAATGGTGGGCTTTGGGTTGGGGTGGGGATGGGCCACAATGAGTAGGAGGTGGGAAGTAGAAGGCGGGGGCACAATCAATCTTGAATTAGGTTGGGGAGGGGGGGTTATATAGAGAAGCGATGTTGGGTTTAGGGTCATCAGGGTGTTGGGATGGTGGTTTTAGGGGACTATAGTTGGGCAGGGGGGCTGGGGTAAGGTGGGAGATAGTAGGTTTAGGAGTTGGGGTGGAGAGGATAGTGGGTAGGGTGTTGGTCCCAAGTGCTATGAAATGTTCAAAAAAAGATAGGGGGTGAATAGACTTTTCAGTAAATTTTTAAAGAATTTTCACTTGTGTAAAAAAATATTTACTTGTTGATGACTTATAAATAATCGACTGGAGGCTAAAACCGTGTTAAGTGTCAGTAGAGTTACACAGCAAAAACTACGATATAAGAGTAAAGTAAAAACATGTTACTTGTTTGCTATTAAAAATAATTGAGTGATAAAAATGTACAATAACATTTCAATTAGCTGATAGAATGTAAAGTGCCAGAAAAAAAAGAGCACAATAATTTTTTATAATATTTTGAATGTGGCATAATCCTTCTACGTCTACTCTTCTCCAATCTCTTGGAAGAATTCACAAGATATTACAGGCTTTTTGCACTAGTCCTACTTCTTGTTAACCACAGCCTCGTTACACAAACTCAAGCTATTAGCTTGCTCCTCAATCAACCTACATAAAAGCTTGATTCATACTGTTAAGTCACTTTATGTGAGTTGACTTAAAATAAGTGTTAGCTTATATAAATCTCAACACTCTTCTAATTACAAAATAAAGTGTTCAAGAAACACTCAACTAGACTATACGCTCAAACTTTCACAATTTGCTGCGTGCACCAGACTAATTTTGGACTTAGGAAGTTTTGCTTTTTGTACGAATGAATTCTCTTTGGCTCGAAATGGCAAGCTTTTCCCTATATTCTATTGTATGTTTGCCCTCTTTTCTTACTACTATTTATAGATATTTGAAGAATTTTTCCTGTTGCAACTTACTTTACTTGTCAAATTAATTTAACTTTTTATATTAATTTAAAGCCCATTTACTAATTGATCCAATCAAATAATTAATTCACTCTCATGAACCTCTAATCAAATTAGGTTTAATTAAATAATCATATTAGGTTCAATTAAATAATCACATT
Source organism: Paulownia fortunei (assembly GCA_019321725.1). Classification (NCBI taxonomy): domain Eukaryota; kingdom Viridiplantae; phylum Streptophyta; class Magnoliopsida; order Lamiales; family Paulowniaceae; genus Paulownia; species Paulownia fortunei. The sequence goes on from CM033110.1 coordinate 12,402,930, forward strand.
ATTTAACTGGATGAATTAATTTAACTTCTTAAATTAATTCTAGCTCAAGTTAATTAATCTCAATTAATTAATTAATCCAACACTTTGGATCAAAGAATCAGATTAGAGGTGGACTATCCCATTTTATGTGTGACCCTTAGGTTCACAACTAAACTAGTAGTAGGCTTGCAACTTTTGCAACTTATGAATATATTAAATGTTTTGATTAATTAATTTTAATTAATCAATTCTCTTAGAATTAACTCCTTAATTTCAAGAAGCTCACAAGCCAAGAGACATATATAGCGTTGCATCTTGACTACTTAGTCTTATGTAAAGCAAATCTATTTCGGTTACGAGTACCATGCAAATATATTTATTCCCTTCAACTAATCTCCCCATTAATTATAGGATATAAATTATTAGTTGAAATCCTATTTTAACTTAATAACTATGATTTCATTTCAAGTCACGTTGATCCTTTGATGAATTATTAGAAAAGCCTCCATCCAATCTATCCTGCCTTAGCCAAGGTCTTTGGAATCAAAGATTATGAAAGTATAGGAGATTCACCTATTCTATGAGATAGACGATGAATCCTTTGTTGGGCCACTCATCAGCCTCCATACACGAAAACCATACACCCAATATAAACCTTTTGTGATTATCATGCAATCAAAAAATACATCAAAGTGCATGATCTCTTGTACAATACTACTATGGTGCCTCAAGTCAAAGGGCTAATTAATGCACTATCGTAATTGGAAAATTATCATTCGACAAGTTAAATGGCTAGTTAATGCACTATCGTAATTGGAAAATTATCATTCGACAAATAACACTTTCCAATTGAGAATTTCTCGTAGGCTAGTTTAGTGTATTTGTTCTCCAATAAGCACCCACACACATGCATTAGTATGCCCATGCCGATGCTTATGGAATGAGACATGCTCATTTCGAGCTTGTATTGTGTGTGTGAGTCTATTGGGCTTATCAATATCCTGTCTCAATGAACCCCCGACTTAGAACAAATTATCAAACCATACAGACATGTTCCATGATCGCCATCATATGCGCGAGCATGCCCTATAGTTATATGATCTAGGGACTTTATCTAATTGCTAAAGATAATTAAGATACAAAAAAATATTTTATTAATAAACATTATGAACAAGATTATTTTTACAAGAGTATACTAATTGTCATGACGAACATTACTCTAATAATCTCCCACTTGCCCTAGAGTTAATTACCCATGTATCTAAAACCCATCTTTTCAAAATGACCTTTAAATACTCTCTGAGCTATGGACTTTGTTAGTGGATCTAATATATTTTCTGTCGAGGATACTCGCTCCACTCAAGCATCACCTCTACTAATGATCTCTCGGATCATATGGCATCACCTCATAATGTGCTTAGATCTTTGATGAGATTTTGGTTCATTTGCTTACATAACAGCCTTATTGTTATCACAATAGACCATAATTAGATCAATAACGAACTGACTATACCCAACTCTTGGATGAAGTCATTCAAACACTCTTTTTCGCTACATTACATGCAGTAACATATCAGCCTCGGTGGTAGAATTTATAGGTCATCTCCTACTTGGAACTCTTTCAACTGACCATCTCACCATTTAGTATGAATACAATGTCTAACAATACTTTGAATCGTCTACATCGAACTGAAAGCTATAATTTGTGAAGTCTTATAGCTTCAGCTCTCTATTACTATAAACTAAGAAGATATCCTTAGTCCTTCATAAGTACTTAAGTACTACAACTTTAATATTGCAAACTCAATTACATATTGTGTCAAGTAATAAATTTTTTGGGAGTCCAAGGTCGATTTACAAGGAAGTTGTTTGAAGTTTTCAGAATTATAATTCTTAAAAGATGTGCTTTATGTGGTTTAAATATAAAGAAAAAACTATGTTGTAACTGAAAAATCAAAGTAATAAAAGAACTTAAGGATCCGCTCTTAAGTTTTAGATAGAGTGACAAGTATTTATTCTTTTTACACCTTTTAAATACCACTATTGAAATCCATACATAATAAAGGTTCCAATACAAGATATTATCAAATAGCTAATGCATTAAAGTAATCATGATATTGTCTTATTATTTGTAAATTATCTCTCAACACCAATACTTGTCTATGTGGTCAAGTATTTATACACACCTTTGTCTACAATAAATAAAAGTTTCACATACACAATCTATGGAGTAGAATCGTAAATTAGGCTAAATGAACCCAAGTATTTATTGTGCCACTGGTGATACAAAATCAAGAATTACCACTAAACAAGAAATATTTTAACATCAATACTTAGTTATGAGATTAAGTATTTATGCACACATTTGCTTATAATAAATCAAGGTTTCACATTAGTAGTCGATGGAGTAGAATTATACAAGAAGCTAAATGAACCCAAGTATTTCTTTTTTCAATGGTGATAGATAAATCAAGAATCGCTACTAAATAATTTTTTTTTTAACATTAATACTTATTTATGAGATTAAGTATTTGTGGGGTTCGCATAATTGCGGGATTGCAAGATCAACAAAAATTTAAAATTTTTCAACAATTGAAATAAAATTATATATCATATGTTAATATGCATATCCCGGATTTGATGTAATTTTTGGTTTTCATTTTTGATTGCTCGTTTAATAAAATTAAGCAACTAAAGTTTTGTGATTATATCTTTCAAGCAATTCGGTTGATGAAGGGTAAGAAGGAATTCAGATTCCTCAAGCTCCTCCCAAACAATTTTGATGGCCTCTCAAAACATTCACCACAAGCTTCAAATCCTTGCTAGTGATTTTGAGTTTCTTATTCTTATATCTATTTGAGAGTGAAGATTAATTCTTGAATCAACAAGTAATGAAAAAATTAACCTTTTAATAAAAAATGGATGGAACCTTTTGATGAAGTAATTTTCTTGAAGTAAGAAAATAGAAAACAAAAAGAAAATGAGAATGAAAAGATGACATCCGTTAAGAACTCAAAATAAATTTCCCAAATATGGAAAATTCGATACGCCAGGCAATTAAATGGTTTGATTTCCTTAAGAATGCGAATGAGTCATATGTATACATACAAGAGGGTTAGTGGGAGTATGATGATGATTGCTGTGTTTTACTTTGATGACATTCTACTTATAGGGATAATGTAGGAATGTTCTAGTTAACTGAGACTTGTCATCTACAAAGTTCTCTAAGAGGGATTTAGGAGAAGCATCCTATGGATTAGGGATTGATGTGATACCCGAGCCTCTTACTACTCACATGGCCAAATATGATTCATGCATTACGTGTTAAGTTTATATGCTATTTTCATTTCTATTGACATTGCATAATTTATTTCATTTTATACGACATTCTTGAATATTAAACTTAATTCTGAAGCTCTTGCACAGTATTAGTTATTGAATTTCCTAATCTAAGTAGTTGATTTTATATTGAAATAAGAATAAAATGAGGTAGATCAATATTAGATATAGATGGGATATATAGGTTATAATTTTGGAAGTGTTAAAAGTGTTACTAGTAAGCTTATACGGTTTAATTTGATTTGATCAAGTTATTTCAAAAGTATATATTTATAAATTAGCATACTTGGGATATTGGACATGATATAATGTGATTTAAGTGTCATATTACAAGGCCCATATGTGCATATTATTTTAGAAATTCAAACTAGATAATTCTTTAAGAATCGGATGCGAATCGATTTGGAGATCGAATGAACGGACATAGGAAATAACTATGGGAATGAATGGTGACTAAGATAGGTTGCAACCAAATAAAAATAGGTGAGACATACAAGATTAGGGCTGCAAGATAAGGGAGAAAATCAGATTTTACCATTTATTTGCCACCTCATGCTTTCTTATTAAGCTTAAGCTAACACCTCAAACCCTTCACCCTTAAGCCACGACCAGACCTTGACTTCAGCCATTTTCATTTTCCAAACACACACCTTAAGGTATCCAAGTGCTCCAAATTGATTCCAAGTTGAAATAAAAGCAAGAAAAGTAAAGGAGAAATGATTACCATCAAGTTTAACCTCAAAATCTGCATAGGTAACACTTATCTACGGTTTTGCCTTTAGTTTTCAGATTATTCTGAATGGTTTTATTATTTAATAAGCTTTAAATATCTCTTATAAAGTGTTAGGAAGTTTTTAGTTAGACTTTGGTGCACAAAGAAAGGGTTTTTGATAACAAACACTTAATAGGAAATACTTGTGGCAGAAACTGTCATCTTACTATTTTCTTGTATTTTAGGCTTCAAAAGTGTATGGTATGTTGAATAAAACCTATAATTATTATCATTTAAATGACCATATATGAGTTAAGAGTATTGGAATGAAGTTTTATCAGTTGAAAATTGAAATAGAGAATGATATTGGAGAAACACTCAAACTGCCAAAATAGCAAAATCTGTTTTGGTGTGCTGTGAAGGAGACTAAATTAGGGGAGCTAAACCCATTATTTTTGGTAATAATATGACCTGGTTGTCACCTTATATATGTTATATAAGTATGGTGAAAATTTTGGAGTGATTGTGCCAAAATCATTAATGTCATGAAGTGTGCAAAACTGTTACGGTAGAAAATAATCTGTTTCAGTATGTCGTGAAGAGAGCTGAACTTGGGAAGCTATATCCATGATTTTTAGCAATTGTATGATATGGTTACATTTATATACATGTTATCTAAGTGTGGTAAAAATTTGAGAGTGATTGGTTATGCTTAGGGATGTTAAAATTATCATGCAACTAAACTTGACAGCAAGAAAATATGAAAATGTGAATCTGCCACATTTGATCACTTAGCATGTTTCAACCTAGACATGTTGCTATTGAGTGTTAAAAATTAGGTACATGCTATTAGAGTTATAATACTTCAATTACATGATGTTTTCATGTATTTAAGATGAGAAATTGAGGTATTTGAGGGGCTATATTGGGTTCTAGTTTGTGAAAGCTTGATTGTTAGCTTATAGCTTGGTGTTTAAGGTCTAGTATGAGATTTTGTGTTTTCAACTTGCCAAATTGGGAATGGTGCTTGATGTTGGGTAATATTACAGGCTATTTTACATCTAAGGTTGGAGAGGAATACTAAACAAATTTAGACTAAGCCACCAACCAAGTGAAAGGTAAGTAAAGATTCATTTGCAACCACAATGCATAGACATAGTAGATGTGTGAATTATATGTAATATCATAAATCATATGTGCATAGTAGAGGGCTCTCCATTGAGCATACATACATGGGCATTGTCATTAGCACGTGCATGCATCATATACGAGCATTGTGATAAATTTTGCATTGTACAGCATGATTTAGAGAAAGGAAAATATTTTGTTGACCACTACTAGTGCACCGAAGCAAGCATGGATGTGCATGGTTTTATGCATGGATTTGCATGCGTATGAGTATGCATGGATTTGCATACTTATATGATTATTGGCCATTGGATTATGGCGGTGTACAGAGCTCTTTTCCGGTGCATGGGATAGTAGCGTTAGTCAGGGGCCCAAGAAAGAAATGATTTTGAGAGAAATATTTTGATGCATAAAATTGCATTGTGAGCATAGCATTTTGAGTTGCATGACTTGATATTGTGGATTATTCTTTGACATGCATAATCTTTACTTGCTGAGTGTTAGCTCATATAGTTTATGCATTGTAGGTGAGTACGACAATGCTTGAAGCATCTTTGGCTGGCTGGTCGGCTGTTGGAGCTCCTGCAGGTGTTTGAGGGAGTGTGTACATGGATGATGACCTGTTGGGCTATTTTGTTGGCTTGTTATATTTTGAGTCTGGTGTATTATGTTTTTAGATTGGTACTATATTTCTCTTTTAAAACTTTACTGTAAATAAGTATGTAAATATTGTGGTCGTTGTGGGTGTTGTGTTTTTATATAAATACTGATCCTTCTATTTTAAACAGGGTTGTGTATGTGAGAAGTGATTTAGCTTTTCTTAAAATGTTAAAAAAAATACAAGCTCTATCTCGTCAAATTATACAATATATATGGTTGTGTAGGAATAGGGGTGTTACATAGTATGGTTGTGTAGGAATGGGGGTGTTACAATTGAGATCTATGGAGATAGATCTGAAAGGATGGTTGGATTATCATAAATCCAAATACATAGATTACATGGTAAAAAGGTTTAGTATGGAAGAATCCTAGGAGAGATTCTTATTGTTTGAGTCATGGGATTTCTCTTTCAAAGTCTTCGTCCTTAAAGACTTTTGAAAGAAATAGAAATAATGACTCACATACTTTAGTACTTATGAAGCACTAAGGATTTCTTCTTGGAGTACGGTTATGGAGAACTGAAATTAAGATGCTTCATCTAGTTTTTAGTCTAAAGTAGATGACTTGAAGTCTATGTCTAGATTCGTGTTCATCCTAAGTATTAGGACGGTTAGTTGGAAAGAGTTCCAAGCTTGTAACAATTGTGGACTTCACCATCGTGATTGAATAAATCAGGGCATGTGATGTTGTGAAAATAGACTGTTTGGATAGGGAACTTAATATAAGTATTGGATATAGTTCCAACATTGTTGATTAAGTATTGGAGTACTGTGATGCAATTGGGGCTATTACATAAGCAAAGAAGCTAAGGTCTTGTCAAAGGATCCAAGCAGAAATAGATTAGCAATACTGTGATTCTGAAAATCATTAGTAGAGACAACATCAGTGTGAAAAGATTTGCTTTGATAGAAAATATAGCAGACCTACTAATTTAACCATTTAGATAAGTATTTGAAGGACATCTTGGGAAAGATGGGCCTTAATAAGCGAGTAATTATCTCTAGGATAAGTGGGAGATTGTTAGAGTAGTCTCCGACAAGTCAATTGATCTGGTCATTCTTATACACTTGTGAATCATTCTTATTCATATTAACATTATTTAAATAGAAATCTTTATCTTAAATTCATCATAATAATTAAATGAAGTCCTTAGATTACATATAGCTATGGGGAGTGGTCGCACATATGATGGTGATCGTGGAATATGCCTCTAAGGCTGTGGTCTTAAAACATTCCAAGTTAAGGATCAATGAGATGAGACATGATTAATCTCGTTGAGACTTGCGCATATGATGTAGACTCGAAATTAGGATGCCTCATTCTATGGGCATTAGTGTGGAGACACTAGTGCATATATGTGGGTACTTGTTGGGAACAAGTACACTAAACTACCCCACTTAAAAATTTTCAATTAGAAATATTCTATTATCGAATGAAAATTTTCTCATTACGATAGTACAAGAATTAGTTCTTGGACTTGAGGCACTGTAGTAACTTTTTGCATGACATGTTGAATTTTGATATATTTTCTGATTGCATGACAATCGCATGGAGATTAATGAGTGGCTAATAAAGAATCCGTCACCAATCTAGATGAATAGGTGAATTTTCTATGTGTTCCACTATACTTGACTCTAAAATCCTTGGCCAAGGTTGGATGAAAATTAGACGTGGGTTTTCTAATTGTTCATCAATGAGATAAACTACTAGGAATGGAAACATAGTTATTGAACTAATGGGGTTTTGACTAATCATCTATGCCCTAGGCTCAATTGGGGATCAGATGACGGAATGACCGTACTTGCATATTCATAATTAGAATAGGTTCGCACATTCACCTAAAACTAAAATTCATGATGCATTGCTAGGTGATTTGCATGAGTTGTGGGTTTTTTGGAATTAATGGATTAATTTCAAGAGAATTAATTAATTGAATTAATTAATTAGAATAATTAATTATTCAATTAAGTTACAACAGTTGTGAGCCTACAGCTAATTTACAGTGAACCTAAGGGGTCACACACTAAATTTGGATAAGTCCATTTCTAACCTAAAAATTAATCCAAGTGTTGGATTAAATTAATTAATGTTATTAATTAATGGGACTTAAATTAATTTCAAGTGTGGAATTAATTTAATTAATTAGAATAATTGATTGGACCTAATTAGATTAGGGAGCCCAATTACAATATTTAATTAATTAATTGGATGATGAGACTAATTAATTAGATGAATTAAGTTAATTAATTGGATCAATTAAACTATGACCTAATTGATTAATTAGGCCTGAGCCCATTAGGTGTTGGCTTGTAGGAAGCCTATTAGAAAATTATATTGGGAATCTAATTTCAAGAGGAAGTTGGATTGAGAATTCAATTCTTAAAAGGTAATAAAGAAAAAGGAAAGACCTTATGAAATAAAACACCTAAAATGGAAAGACTTTTTACAGCATATTTTTTGCTGGAAAAAGGTGAAAAACAACTATCTCTCTTGAAGAAAAATGGATTTTTCATCTCTAAAAGTTCATCCCTTCTTTTCCTTTCAATCTTTAAAAGTTCGCCAACCTTTTATTTAGTTTTATTCTTGATTCAATTGTTAAATTAAGAATTAAATAAAACACTTAAAATATTAATTGTTAGTGTGTTCTTGTTCCAAACAAAATCGTTCTAGAATATAATTATCAAATCGAAAAACTACTAGCATAAAATTCAGTTGCGAGTGAGCATCCAAGGTGTGGATCCCATTAGAGAGATAACATTTGGGATTCTAGAAGAGAATAATTTTTCAATCAAAGGGGTCTGAATTGAAGAACTTGGAGATTCATTCATATTGGGATAACAATTTGAATCGTTTCAATCCCTACATCTGCCGGAGTGCAAATCAAGATAAGGGTTTCTAAAACCTTCTTGCTTTAAATATAAAAAAACGCACAACTAAGTAATTGCAAAAAGGTTTTGGGATTAGTTTTATTAAATGTGATGTAATGTATATTTATGATTTTAAAAAATTTTAAATTCTGCTGCGTATACGTTTCCTGGTATCTCGCGAACCCAACAGTGGTATCAGATCCAAGGTTCGTAGGTTTCTGATACTTTTCAATTACATTTATTTAATATATTTTTAAATATTTATATGTGTGACTGATTTTGAATCAATTAATTCCTTTATTTGCGATTAATATTATTAATCATTTTAAATATTAAAATGTTTTAAAAAACTAGATGAATTAAGAAATTGGATTTTTTGATTAAAAAATTTAAAATTTGTGAAATCTTGAATTTTTTGAAACGTGGTAAGAAATAAAAAATCAAAAAGGTTGACTTCTTGTTCACAAAAAATAGTTTTCTTATCAAGTTTTCAATATTTCTTGATGAGATCAAGAAATCAAGAATTCTTGATGAGATCAAAAAACTAAGAAATCAAGATTTTGTGATAACCTTGAATTCTTAGACAACAAAAAAAAATAGGGCTGCTAACCACCCAACGTGTGGTGTCAGGTGGGCCATCGGCCACTTAATGTTCAGGTGCCGGGTCGCCAGTCAGCACCCGACGTGTGGGCATTCAGCCACCCGACGGGCAGGCGCCCAACCACCCAATGGGCAACATCCTTATTGGGTTGTTGTCCCATCACGTCTCGTTATGTAATTGCTACGTAAAATTTATAATTTTTCATTTTAAAATTAAATGTTAATTTTAATTTTTGAAAAATTATTTCATAAAAATCTCAAATTTGAAAGAAATTGCATACAACGTAATTAGTAAATTTACAAGCTTTCATTATCATGTGATGATTTATATTAACCATGCTAGTTGGATGATCATAGAGTCTAGGCCAATGTGATTGGTTTAATTTTATGCATAATTGGTTATTTTGGGGTTTTAATTAAAATGAGGCCTACTAGTCTCACCTTTCTCTATTTTATTCTTGATGTATATCTATCTCCCTCCTATGTACCTCTCATTGGAATTGTACCAAGGTTTCTTGTAGTTTTAGCAAATGTAAAGAGAGTATAATTAGGCGGTAAGGTGTATCTTTTTGTAATTTGACGGACATTTCAAGAAGATGGAATGAAAATGGAGAAAAATCGAGTAATCAAAGCTCATGAATATATGGGTTACATTTATGTAATAGATAGGTCTATTTACATTTTAATTATCACCCCTTAAATTAACCTTGATCCACTTTGGCTTGACTGGATCGCATAGGATTAAGGCTCATGATCATCCATTTATTTTAATATTTATGTAATATATGTTGTGTTTATTTAGTGCTTCCTCATGATATATGCTCGTCATTGTTAGGATAGTGAACATTAAATAAATAAGAAAAGAAAATGATAAGACCTTGCATAATAAATCTGGTATGACCCTCACTTGAAAATGTTTCAACTTGAGAACCTTTATTAGTTCGATATCAAACATAAATGAGCAATATTAGGTGGGACCCAATCATCCATGTCTTCCACCAAAAGTAGTGGCATGCCGATATGCTACCATATTTAGTCTGTTAGCTATGAGTCATGGGATATGCTAAGTGTTGGCAAGCTGTGACCACTACTAAGCATAGAGATGCCTATGGGGTGGACTCATCTTTATTTTTGGCCATGAGTCTTGGGACGTTTAGATGCTCCATTAACATAGATGTTTGATGGGTAATGCTTAGCATTTAGTACCATATGAGCTCATAAAATTGGGATGTATGGGAAGATGTGAGGCAAAATAGCTTGAGGGTTGCATGGGGACGTAATTGCTAATGTTGTTAGCTACCTTTTAGTTTTGTCATAGAGGCTCATAAAATTGGGGTGTATGGCAAGGCTAGTTGGACCTCAAGCCACCATTCCCACTAATGGGCCCACCAAGGTCAAACTTTGTTGGAGTACATTAAGTCCATTTCAGATTGCATGGCACTTTGTCATCTTTCTGAATTGATGTCACACATCTTTACTCCTTAGTTAGATCAATATTTAAAAAAATGAGATCCTCCTTGCTGCTCTCTAGTAAGAGGCACTTATTGTATAAGTAGCCCCGAGATCCTTTCAGATCTCATTGAAGGTTGTGTACTATCAGTTTTAATAATTTGTTAATGCCCCATTGCTACTTTTGGGACAAAATATGGTCATTGAACTCCTTCAAGCTCTATGATATGGCCATTTCTATCTAATCTTCTCAAGAAGGTAATATCCCTATAAAATAAACTCCTTTATTCTTAGGAATCATAGAAATGGCATCCATTAGATTCTTTTAGATACCCCATAAATTTGCATAAGATGGATTCACATCCATCTTATCTCTCACTAATTGCTTTAAAGAAGTAGGCCTCTTTATACCCTTATGTATGTATGTGAGAGGTCTTTTGCCACATCATATTTCATATGATATTTTGGGCACCGACTTAGATAATATTCTTACTTGATAAGAATATCATCGATTTTAGGGTGAATTCCCAGAATGAAGGAGAAAATAAGTGAAACTCAACTTGGCTTCACTTAAAGTGAGAATCTAATTCTCCATTAGATAATCAAGAACTTACCACCTTAGTATTCTCTTCCTCGATCATATCGATGGATTTAATACTTTGGTCGGTTTAATTCTCTACTTCATGTCTAAATTCTTTAAACCCTTCAAAGGATCTTAGAATAATGAAGTAAGAATAGTTCGCTTGTGCACTAACACTTAGTGAACTGCTTACGCCCCTTTGGATCACATCCAAAGGCGTGGTCTGCTCCATTTATCCCACAAATGGTGATTTAGTCATGTTTTTCTTGAGATATGACCTAATCTAGCTTACCACAAGTATGAACTATTTTTATTATCTAATTCTTATATTGCTTTTGTTGATTATGTAGCATGGAATGTTGGGATTGTATAGTTCATTTGCCAATGTAGCAAAAATAAACAACTGATACTATCTTAATTCCATCCAGAGTTAAGTGGATCATTCCTATAGCCAATAAAGCAACGCTTACTTTATTCTCAAGCTTAAGGATCGTCCTTTGTCTTAGTCTCTATTTTTTTGTCATCCACTGCAACCCTAGCAAAGATGGGATCATTTTCGATATCCAATACTAAAGAAAAAATTATCAACCTTAATGGTTGATAACAACAAAGTGTAAACTTGAATTAGAACCCCTTCTAATTCAACTAAGCAGGTCAATGCTTGTGTTTTCTCTTTCTATGTCCTAAATATCCACAAAGGTGGCAAACATCTATATTGAGCCGGTAAGTTTGTTTGTTTGTCTAGATTATCTTATGTGGAATTACTAGGGATAACCATTATCCTATGCGAGGTAGAAATTTAAGCATTCATTCAATTAATATCTATTTATGATATGATCTTTAATCATAAATGTCTCCCACTATTTTATTCAAATCCTATCACCCTCTAGATGGAAATTCGGGAAATCCACTACAAACGGGTCTGCAAATATAAATTGAAGAATATAGGGAGGTGGTGACATATAAAGGCACGATTGGTAGTAAAGTGTTGTGCTCAAAGTCAAGGTGTTGACTGTTGAGGATACCTTTTACCAGATGTGATGCTAAAGTCCATTCAGATTAAACTAGCTATATCTATGTATTACGACTACTAGATATGAGAAATGGATGTGAAAACCTCTTAAGTTAAGCGGGCTAAGTTCTTCATATCAAACAAAGCAAGCAAAAGGTTGCGAGCTTCAAAGATTCGTTAAGGACTCAAAATAAATTTCCCGAATATGGAAAATTTGATTCGCCAGGCAATCAAATGGTTTGATTTTCTTAGGAATGCAAATGAGCCATATGTGTATAAGAGGGTTAGTGGGAGTATGGTGATGATTGTTGTGTTTTACGTTGATGACATTCTACTTATAGGGATGATGTAGGAATGTTCCAGTCAACTAAGACTTGTCATCTACAAAGTTCTCTAAGAGGGATTTGGGAGAAGCATCCTAATGATTAGGGATTGAGATCTACGGAGATAGATTTGCAAGGATGCTTGGACTATCCTAAATCCAAGTACGTAGATTAGATGCTAAAAGGGTTTAGAATGGAAGAATCTTAGGAGTGATTCTTATTTTTTGAGTCATGAGATTTCTCTTCGGAAGTCCTCATCCCCAATGACTTTTGAAAGAAAGAGAAATAATTACTCACATACTTTATGCATTCTTGAAAGAAAGCATAAAATATGCAAATCTATGTACATGACTTGATAACAGAAATGCTTTGAGTGTCACAAGCATATATCCATCATTTTAATGAAAAAAAGCATTGGAAGCCGTAAAGACAATCTTTAGTACTTATGAAGCACTAAGGATTTCTTCTTGGAGTACGATTATGGAGAACTGAAACTAAGATGCTTCATCTAGTTTTTAGTCTAAAGTAGATGACCTGAAGTCTATGTCTAGATTCGTGTTCATCCTAAATAGTGGGACGGTTAGTTTGAAAGAGTTCCAAGCTTGTAACAACCGTGGACTCCACTACCGTGATTGAATACAACAGGGCATGCGATGCTGCGAAAATGGACTGTTTGGATAGGGAACTTAATCTAAGTGTTGGATATAGTTCCAACCATTATTGATTGAGTACTGGAGTACTGCGATAATAATGGGAGCTATTGCACAAACAAAAAAGCTAAGGTCTCATCAAAGGATCCAAACAGAAATAGATTAACGATGTTGTGATTCTGAAAATCGTTGGTAGAGATAATATTAGCATTGAAAGATTTACCTCGGTAGAAAATATAGCAGACCCACTGATTTAACCCTTTAGATATGTATTTGAAGGACATCTTGGGGAAGATGGGCCTACATACCAGGGCAATTGTCTCTAGGGCAAGTGGGAGATTGTTAGAGTAGTGTCCGATGATCCAATTGATCTGACCATTCTTATACTCTTGCAAATTATTCTTATTTATCTTATTATCATTTAAATGGAAATCTTTATCTTAAATTCATCATAAGAATTAGATGAAGCCCTTAGATCACACATAGCTATGGGGCACAGTCGCGCATATAGAATATGCCTTTAAGGCTGTGGTCTTAAAATGTTCTAAGTCAAGGATCAATGAGATGGAAAATTATTGATCATGTTAAGACTTGCGCAAATGATGCAGGTTCGAAAGCAGAATGCCTTGTTCTATGGGCATTAATGTGGAAATACTAGTACATATATGTGGGTGCTTGTTGGAGAACAAGTACACTGAATTACCCTATCCAAAAATTCCCAATTGGAAATATTCTATTGTCGAATGGGAATTTTCTCATTACGATAGTGCAAGAATTAGTCATTTTCAACAATTGAAATAAAATTATACATCATATGTAAATATCTATATCACATATTTGATGTGATTTTTGATTTGTATTTCTGATTGCTAGTTTAATAACATTAAACAACTAAAGTTTTGTGATTATACTTTCAAGCAATCCGGTTGATGAAGGTAAGAAGGAAATCAGATTCCTCAAGTTTCTCTCGAATAATTTCGATGGCCTCTCAAAATGTTCACCAAGGACTCGAAGTGTAGTCCATCTAATGGTATCCACACTTTCGAGCAGAGAGGGTTTCAATCAAAAATTACACACTCGAACATTATGCACCTTTATAATTATTCCTCTTCATCCATCAAGAGGTTCATCCTTTCTCCTCAACTAAATAAAATTTAGAAAGACATAATAAAAGTAGGAAATACTGAAAATATAAGAAAAACTAGAGAATGCATTTCTATTACTACTAGAAAACTTAGCCTAAATAAACAAAATAATAAAACTTTCTTTCTCCCTCTAAGGATTTTTCTATGTTTTCAATAACATCCAAGAGCCCCTAGTTATAGTAGAAGAGTGCCTAAATTGACATCTCCAAATTCACTCCAAATGCACTCCAAATTTACATCAAATATGCACTAAATTCACATGTATTTTTCAGATCTAAATTTTGTCACATATCTATGAAATCAACTGATTTTGGAAAGGTAATCTACATAAAAGTTGTGTATTTTTGTGTTAGCTTAATTTTTCAAACTTGAATCATCTAATTCTAACCATTAGGGAGAAAGTTATGATTGATTTAAAGAAATGTGTCAGCATAGATAGATTATTTCCTATTCATACATTTAGATGAATTTTCTACTATAATTAAGGCTGAACTAGGCTAATCTTCCAACAACAAAGTTGTAGTTCTATCTCTTGGATTTCAAATGAAGTAAGATCTAGGTCTATAGAGCTTTTGAAAATGGAGTTATGCCTAAAATACTAAAATTGCATAAGTCTAGAAACATGCTTATTTTGAATTTAATGCAAGCCCAACAATCACTTGTAAAGTCCAAGTGATTTCTTGTATATATTCTGATCTACATATGATGGACTTAGGCAAAAATAACATTTTTTTCTAATTGTGATGCTTCTTTGATCCAATGAAATATTATCTCCCAACTTGCTCACAAAACATGTTGTCTTTTTTGGTTTTATTTTGGCTCTTTTTGATCTCTTTTTGTTCATTGATTCCCTAACACAAAATATTAATAAAACTATAATATTAACAAGAATAAAACAAGAAAAGTATAAAGGATTTGATATAAAAATTTGTCAAAATATGTACTTATCAAATCCCCCCACACTTAACCTTTGCTTGTCTTCGAGTAATCCTAAAATAAATATAAACTAATCCACTTTCATAAGAAATCACAATTGTATTTAGTATAAGCAATAAGCCTTTAAACCCCGTAGATGGCCCATAGAGGATAAGTTATAGTGTCGTGAGGGTTTCCAGCGGTAATACCCACAAACACCTGTGATAACTAACTTCCAATCGTTTTTCTCATGAAGTAACAAAGTAATATGTAAATGAAATCAAATAAATGTTGAATCTAACCTTTAGTCATTCAAAAGTAATACATTTTTCACAATAATTATACTCAAGTGTGTGTGTGAATGTTAATATCAACGGTGTTGAAATCATGCATGCTTCAAACAAGTGAAATCCCATAGAACCTCACAAAAACCATCACTCAATCTCTAATGAAGAGATAAATATCATAGGCTCTTCCTTTGGTATAAATCTCCACTACACCAAAGGTATCACACGAAATCAAAATGTTGTTAACAAAGGTTGTAATGGGACAAAAGAAGAGTGATGTGACTAAAAAATAAAAGGATAGGATGCAACAAAGGTTCTAAAATTTCATGGGATTAAAGACATAAATTTTATCAATGAAAAATTCTTACACTATGAATTTCAACATCGGGGCCTATTGTTATTAAATTGGATCCCTTTTCATCATTCTTATTGATTCAAAATCCCATTTTTAGCTACAACTCATTATATTTTAACACTTTACATCTTTTTTTTTTTGTTTTCTAAGAAGAAAAACTCCCCCACACTTATTTCTATTTCAACCTAAATTTCTTTTACAAGCTCACTTTGTTAATGGAATGTCTCTTAAGTTCCAAATTATTTTTAAAATAAGGGTAGGATAAGTGTATTTAGGCTAGGTAAGAAGATATGGTTACCATAGAAAAAAGCTTATTTATTAAAAGGCTGAAAGTGGCTCACTATGGGGGATGTTCTCTTGGAACATGACATGGGGAACAAGCTGATTTGGCCATGGTACTAGAAAGCCTAATACTTTAATCATTTTTCAAGCGGTGCTCAATTAGTCATTCGCCTCGACAAACTAAAAAGAAAAGTTCTAACACTCAACCCCTACATGCTTCTCTCCATACCGAATACCATAACTATTTTGTGCAAAAAGATTTGAGTAGAATTATCGCAAAAATAGATTAACCAAAGAACAACAACAAACTCCAAAAACAATACCTATCATCAATCAAACCATATTATTCATGATTAATTTTAATCATTGAAGTTGGAAGAATATCTATGACTCAAAAACAAAAAATATCAATTCACAAACTTGCCATATTATGCAAAAAAATAGGAGTATGTCTCAAGAGTGTTAAAGTTACCCTTTACTCTGCCAATCTTTTTCATGTTTCAATGGATCTAAAAGAAAACACACTTGACATTTGTTTTTAAAAAAACTAGAAAAACGAACATTGAACACACAAGACATGATATCAACTATCTCTTCCCCAACCTAATCTAGACATTATCCCCTAATGTTGAAAATAAACAGGAAAATAGAGTTTAGAAGATATTACCTGAAATGTGACTTATTGAAAAATAAGGCTGAAATAACATAATATATACACTATTAGTTGAAACCATTAAGGATAAATTTCACAGACTCAGAGTCAAATTCATTTTGCATTTTCGACCATTATCCCTATTGGACCAATCCACATGAGCTAAGGCTGGATCAGGTTCTAGCACATATGCTAGAAGTTGATCAATCAATTGGTTAAATGTTGGAGCAAAAATGAGAATTCATCTCGCAGACGGTGAAATATAACCTTTTTTCTACAGCATGATTTACAAAAAGATAGCAAACCATCAAAGAAACCATTAACATTAAGAATACCTACAGATTTTTGGTGAATGTTGAGTTGTGTCTAAGAGACAACTTGGAATAATTCCTCTAGTGTACCAAAACCACCAGATAGAGTGATGAATGCATCAACATCTGCATTGTTTAACATGTTAGACATTCTGTCTTGAATATGTGACACTTTTAGCTCATCTCCGATGGTCATACCTGTGATATTCTATACTGTTAAAGGTTTTGGGATAACTACTAAAACTTTGACTCCTCCTATATGAGCAAAAGTTGCAACACTCCTTATTAACCCCAAACTGCCTCCCCCATACACTAAATTAATTTTTCTTTATGCTAAAATTCTACCAAGGTTATTGGTTACCCCTATAAACTCATCATTTTTTCATGGATTAGTTCCAAAAAAGACATAAATATAGTTAAACTTACGAGTTGAACAGACTTCCATTTTATTTTCTTTTTTTTTCTTTTTGAAAGTGATTTCGCAAAAATAGAGTAAGTACAGTGTTATTTATTGAGGTGTGAATAGAAAATACATTTATTGTATGTATTTTTCTTTTGTCAGAAAGGTTAAAAATAAGGACACAAAGTTTGAAAAAAAAAACATAACTACTACACGTGAATGTACACATATTTGTGATTGTGGCTCACATCTTTCTCTAGTTTTACGTCTAGTAATGACTTAAATGCCTTCTATGGGTCGATGGTATGCTTCCTATCCAATTTTCTTATAAACTGGCAAATGGGGTCTTTTAATGTCAGATTCTCAAGACTATCATGCTTATATTCATCCCAAAAGTAATTCCATAAATCAAGAATTGAATGATGCACAAATCCACAAGAATGCATCTCAAGAGTCAATCGAATATCATCTAGAGATTACTTACTCAGTCCATCCTTAATGAATTGAATTTTATCTTCTCAATTTTTATAAACCACTCCTAAGGAACTCGCATTTTTTTGTTTTGTTTTGTTTTCTTTTTTTTAAGTATCAGTTATTTGGGAAACTAATAAGTACAACTTCAATAGCCATGAAGTACCGTTATCCGCCACTTAATCGAGTAGAATCCTAATTTTTGATAATTTTTATAACTTTTACAAAAATTGCAAGTGTCTTTGAAAAGAGTAGGTCAATAAAATCTACACTGCAAGATTTTACAGCAGTTTTTTTTGACAAAAAATGACTACCATGTGCTATTGCATGATAAATTTAAAAAAAAATGATACCTACCACATTATTAGCACGCATTTTTTATTAGGATAAAATAAAATAGAAAAAAGGAAAAAAAATTAAATAGATAAAAAGAAAAAAAAAGAATGAGAGTTAGAGAAAACAAATCTGTGATTATCGGCCCTCATAGCCTTCTTTTTTATCTATTGGGTTGTCTTCCATCAAGCGTTTAGTTTAATGTCCTCAGCCCGACATTGCCTCCTTCATCACTCATCAATATATGCTGCCAAAGCCATCGTCCATCCAATCACTATCTTATATTTTTGAAGCACCCAAATACGTTTGTCCGCTTGTACTTGAGTGAGGTATTTAACAATGTTGACTAGTGGTATTTAGTTCTCACGCAAGTAGACATATTTTAGATGGTCGGGATTGATTTAAGCTCCATTATAGGTGTATGCACCACAGAAGATAGAAGTCTCTCTTTTTTTTTTGCAACGAATCCAGCCCCATTACATCATTTTCCACATCTTCCAACATTTACACATTCAACTTCTTTTGTTTCAAATCCTGCATAAGGAGATATTTTTGTAAAGTAACCTCTACTCCATCCTTGCTAGTGAACTCAAGCATTTGTTGTTACTTGGGATCAATAATGTTAAATGCAGAAATAATATTCACATCAATAGGATATCTCATGGCTTCAAAAATATTATATTTTATAACCTCGCCATCAAACTCCATAGTAAGATTGCCATTAGCTCGGGCTGTCTTCATGAATGGTCTTCCCAAAAGAATGCGTGTAGGATTAGGACATATATCATCCTCCATCTCAAGAACATAAAAATCAGCAGGGAAAACTAAGTGCATGTTTGAGAGCACTTTTGAAATGAAAGTCTATCTATAAAATGGACTTTTTAGTATGGATTTTTTTAAAAAGTGCTTATAAGTATTGTTAAGTGTTTGGTAGAAATGTACTTTAACGCCCATTTAGTAGAAGTGCAAGAAAAGAAATTCAAAAGTCACAATTTTGCACTTCTCCAAAATGGACTTTTGGAGAAGTGACTTATTTTGAAAGTCCATTCAAAAATAATTACCAAACACAACTTTTTTACAAATGGACTTTCATATCTAAAATTTCATTTGGAATGGGTTTCCAAACACCCTCTAATTCGTTTACCTACACAAGAACATCTTCCACAACCCCTATTGGATATGCATTAAATCTATCAGCCAATTGTATGATAACACCAATTTCTTTTAGATTTAGAGAAGCATAAATAGAATATGACATAACATTAATTGATGCTCCCAAATCTAACATGCATTTTTCAAATCTGGTCTTACCAATGGTATAAGAGATGATAAAAATTCTTGGATCCTTAGACTTTAGAGAGAGTTTTCTTTGAAGAACCGTCGAAACATTCTCCCCCACACTTACTTTGTCATCCCCCCTCAACTTCCAATTTGAGGAACTTAGCATATTGAGGCACCTGCTTGATCGCATCAAGAAAAGAGATGTTTACCTCCACTTTTTGAAAAGTCTCAAGGATCTCATTTTTCTTAAAATTTGCTAACTTGCTAGGAAAAGGTAGAAGTGTTACATAAGTCTGAGAGCGAGGTTTAAGAGTGGTTACCGACTTTAGATTCTCCTTAGGATAGATATTCTTGTTAATTAGCCTCCTTGATTGAATTTTCACCTAAAGAAGAAACATGACACTGAGTGGAAGGATTTGGTTGAGGTTGAGTAGGAAATTTACCTTTTTCATGAGTACACAACTTTTGATGTCATTAATGACTTGTGAAGTCTGGTTATTGATGTTTATTTGTGCATGCATAAATTCTTGTAAAGTTTTTTCAAAAGATTTTATATGTCGAGCTGGATAAGAATGACAGTTTGGTGGCTTTTGTGACCGTAGTGATTGGGCTCGGTTCTCATCTCACTAACTAAAATTGGAATAATTTCTCCATTATGGATTGTAAGTTTCAAAATATGGAGGATGAAAATGATTTTTGAAATGTGTTCATGACATTTTCTTGTATTGGGATATTTGGACATTTATTGGTAGAGTATCCCATAAGTTTACAAATGCTACAAATTTCTTCATCTTGCACATATCTGATTTTCTTTACTTTTTTAAGTTCTATGGCCTTAACTTTTCTTGTTAAATTAGCAATCCTAGCATTTAGATCATCTTCTTGACTAAAGTAATATTTTCCTTGGTTACTATTAGCAAGATTAGATCTAATAGAACCTTCAAAAGAATTAACACTATGCTTGATTGAGAGTTTTCTACCAAATAGTCTAGATATTCTAGGGCTTCATTAGGTTCTTATCAAGAAACTCACCTTTACACATTCTTTTAATAAATTATTTTATTTTAGGAGTTGAACCTTCATAAAAAAACTAATTAAGCACCATTTTTCAAAATCATGATGTGGCATGAATTCAACAAATTTCTAAATCTTTCCCAATATTGAAATAAAGCTTCAATAGAATTTTGAGAAAAAAATTGAATTTATCTTTTCAAAGCATTAGTTTTATGAGTTGGAAAGAACTTTTTCAAAAATTCAGCTTGCATTTCTTGTCAATTGCCAACTGAGCTAGGTTTTAAAGACTTAAGCTAAGTTTTTGTTTTATCTTTTAAAGAAAAAAGAAATAATTTGAGCTTAACAATCTCATTTATACAAGTTTATCTTCAAAAGTGGCATATACTTCATCAAATTTTTTCAAATGCAACTAAGGGCTTTCAGAGTCTAAACCATAGAAATTAGGAAGTAAAGAGATCATACATGGTTTGAATAAAAAAATATTTGCATTAATAGGAAAAATAAAACAAGAATCAGAAGAATTTCGAGGAGGTTGCAAGTAATAATGCATGGTACACACCTGTTGATTCTCATTTTCATTCTAGACACTTTCATTTTCAGCCATAGTGGAAGTGTGTGGAGGTGACTCAAATAATTTCCAAACAAAGTTTCAGAATTACTTCTAACTAAATGACGAGAATTATGATTACGATACCATATGAACATATAACCATAAAAGAAATCAAACACACTATATTTATAAAAAAAATATTTACAAATCTGAATACTTACCTTGCCTTCCGCTACAACGGCGCCAAAAACTTGATACAAATTGCAAACCAAGTGCATATTCTGTCAAGAAATAAATTTCTCGGGAGTTTGAGGTTAATTCATAGGAAAGTTGTTTGAAGTTTTCAGGATTATATTTCTTAAAAGATGGGCTTTTGTGGTTTAGAATATAAAGAAAATTTTATGCTATAGCTAATATATCAAAGAAATAAAAGTATTGAGGATTACGGATCCGCTCTTAAGTTTTGGATAGAGAAATGATTATTTATTATTTTTTACTTCTTTTAAATGCCACTATTGGAGTCCATACACAATGAAGGTTCCAATGGAAATTTTTTATCAAACAGCTTATGCATTAAGGTAATCATGATATCTTTTAATACCAATACTTGTTTATGAGATCAAGTATTTATGCACACCTTTATCTACAACAAATCAAGATTTCACGTTAGTAGTCGGTGGAGTAGAATCGTATAATAAACTAAATGAACCCAAATATGTGTTGTGTTATTAGTGATACAAAAGTCAAGAATCACCACTAAACAAGAAGGGTTTTAACACCAATACTTATTTATGGGATTAAGTATTTATGCACACCTTTGTCTATAACAAATCAAGCTTTTAGGTTAGCAGTCGGTGGAGTAGAACCATATAATAAGCTAAATGAACTAAAGTATTTATTGTGTCATTGGTGATATATAAATCAAGAATCGCCACCAAACAAAAATGGTTTAACGCCAATACTTATTTATGAAATTATATATTTATGCACACCTTTGTCTATAACAAATTAAGGTTTCACGTTAGCAGTCGGTGGGGTAGAATTATTTAATAATCTAAATGAACTCAAGTATTTATTGTGTCATTAATAATACATAAATCAAGATGTAATGCTCAATTATCTCCTACATAGCTAATAATAAGCATCTTGCATGAATATACATCTAATCAATATGCATTATCGGATTATGGCATACAAATAGCATGATTGCACGAACATAAATAATTGTTACTATATACTCCACTTATGATTAACATGCACTAGTACATGAAATATGAGATCAAACTTTTATTTTTTTTATTAACATATTACTTAAGTGACTTTTTGCAGTGAAAAGCTCGGTATCTCGATTAAAGAAGATTGATGTGTTGAATGGACATGAAATAAATTATTTGTATTGCTCCATACTTGTTACATTTTAAAATAATTATTTGCATAAATATTTGCATGAAATATGTTACATTTGGCTAAGAACTAAAAGTATGCAAAATGGTGCAATTTGATTGGTAGGATGACTAGGTTGCATGAAATCATTCTAAACCACATTACACTTGATTATAACACCAAAGCATCAATTTTTGTCATCTCCCTAGCCCATAAGCATGGCTTTTGGCATGAGAAGACACCAAGCATGATGCAACCCATCATCACCTCCACTTACCCCTCTTTGAAATGTCAAAGAAGTTATTTTAGCCATATTTTCTTGTGGAAGCTCCTTAAAAATGACCAGCCCTCCTTCTCCAAGTTTCTCCTAAATTTCTACACTCTTATACTCACAAAAATTGAATTCAATCCATAGGAATCCATAGAACACAAACTACACAAGTTTCTACCCTTTTAAGCTTGAAAACTATTGATTTTGAAGTTTAATTCCAACTTAATCAAGGTATATTCTTTTTCAATGTTTCTTATGATGAATTTATAGTATCTTGGATGGTTACATGTTTTAGTATGTTTTTGTATGAATGAAAACTCAAGTGGGATAGACTTGAAGCCAAAACGAAGCTAGTTAAGCTAGTTTTTAGCAAAATTAATAGTCTTATGAAATATGCTTAATTTACTTATTTCTATTAATCTTGTAATGCTTATATTGTTTTTGGAAGTTTTTATAAATGATTGAGAACAATAGCAATTAGTTTGCATAATTGATGGTTAGAATTAATTTAAGTTAGAATCGAGTTTACTCATGTTAATTTGGATTATGTGCATGTTTTAGGGGTTGCCCTAATACTTAAGTTTGAATTATTAGTGATTTAGTGGCTGCCCTAATATTTAATGTCTTGAATTAGTAGTAAAATATGGAGTATGCACTGTTTTTGAGGTCATGTAATTGATATGAAATTATTTACAAATGATTGAAAAGTGTATATGATTTTAATTAGAATAGATTATGTGATTTATTAAAACAATATTGAAAGGTACATGATTTGATTATGTTAGGCCTTTAACACATCCTGTCTTCCAAAGAGATTGACTTTTCACTTAGCACAAAGTGGACCTGAGGTAAGTTGAAACTTTCATTTGCTGCATCACAAGAATCATATAATGTTGTTCATGTTTCAATGTGATTGTCATTATTTGTCAAGTGATGTAATGTTTGATGCATTTATGGTTCATGAAGCATGATACTTCTAAGAATATAATGAGGTTTTTGAAAAGGAACCATGGTACTTCAGTTTCACCTTATTGAGTCTTTAGCTCATTAGATTCATATGATGCAGGTGGAAATGCATAGGTTTAGAGGTTGACTGAGTCTTTAGAGCAGCCAGACAGAGATTTGTTCATATATCATGCTTCGTGGTGTTTTGTAGTCTATTTTGAAAACTCTATTTTGTTTTTAAATAAGCCGCTCTGTTATGGTTTTGTAAACAGATGTACTCAATTTTAATTTATGTATATGGTGTGTTTAGAATGAAATGAGACAACAAATGAATTCAAGTTCTTCTCTCTTATAACAAGAAGGGGAACTTTTATTAAAACCATAACTCTAGTATTGATGAAAAGTTAACACTTATTGACTTAGATGTATTAGCTTGTTTAGGTTCTGCAATTAGGTTAAGGGGTGTTACAGTTTGTGGTATCACAGCAGAGGTTTAGTCATTCTTGTGGATAGAAGAAGGCATATGAACATATCCTGGCTGGGAAACTCGATCAACTATTTGTTTATTTACTTTTATGTTTACTTGATTAGATTTTATTTTATGTTATTGTCATGATTATGCATTTATTATTGGCTAATGAATGGAATGAGATTGGGCAATGCATATTAGGTCATGGCACCAAAACGGAAGATAGTGGATGATCATGATGGTAATCATAGTGTGGTGAATAATTTGACTGATCTCATTCAACAACATACTATAATACATGGTGAACATATACAACAATTGCTAGATATGGAACAAAGAAACCAAGAACAAAATCAGCGACTTCCTCCACCACAAACTCGATAGGATAATTCACAGGTTGTATATGAGAAGTTTAGAAAGATGGAACCTGTTGATTTTACTAGTGGGTCTGATCCTAGGGTTGTAGAGGAATGGTTTAAATCATTGGATACTATATTTGACTACATGCGAATTGATAATGTTGATAAGGTACTCTGTGCAATTTTCTTATTGAAGAAAGATGCTAAAACTTGATCGGAAGGAGCTAAACTTGCAGTGAATATGGAAGAGCTAACTTGAGAGAGATTTAAAATAATCTTTTATGATAAGTATTTCACCAGAGATGCTAGGTAGCTCAAAGTAAAATAATTCTTGGAGTTAAAACAAGGAGGGATGTCTGTATGTGATTATGTGAGAAAATTTGAACAGGGTTGCAAGTATGTGCCATATATCGCCAGAGATAACAATGAGAAGATGGATCATTTCTTGAGGGGCCTTAATCCTAAAATTAGAAGAGATGTGAGAGTGTCTTCAGTAACAGAGTTCAGGAAGCTAGTGGACAAGGCTTTGATGACTGACTTAGATGAGAAAGAGATTGAGAAATTTCATCAACAAAAGAAGCAAAAAATCTGAATTTGTGGATGAAAGGAGAGCAAAAATCAAACTGGGAAAATGAAAAGCATCCTAGAATTAGGCAGACTTCTACTACAGTTGAAAGGCCTAAATGTGCTAAGTGTGGGAGGAATCATTTTGGGGAATGCTTTAGTGGTACTAATTGTTACTTTAAGTGTAAAAATTCTGGACATATAGCAAAGGATTGCCCAACAGTACAGGGGAGAGTTCAGGGGAGAGTATATGTAATGACACAAGATCAAGCTGATGCAGATGTTTTCGTAGTTATAGGTACTATTTTAATTTCTAGGATACCTGCAATTGCATTGATAGATTCTAGATTTACGTATTCATTTGCATCATGTGTATTTGTGAGAAAATTGGGCATTATACCAGATTTATTAAAAGTAAGGTACAATGTGATTGTTCCATCTGGGGAAGAAATGGATTCCAACCAAATATTAAGGGCTTGTTCTATTCAGAGTAGTGATAGGACTCTCTATGCAGATCTCGTTGTTTTACCGATGCCAAGTTTTGAGGTTATTCTAGGTATGAATTGGCTTACCAAATATCATGTAACAATTGATTGTAACAAGAAGATTGTGATTTTTCAGCCACCTAGGAAAGAACAATTTATGTTTAATGGTACCTCATTCTCACTATCTTTACCAATTATAACTACTTTGACAGCACAAAAGATGTTGAATAAATATTGTATTGGATATTTAGCAAGTGTTCTGGATACTTCGGTCGAAGTACAATTGAAGCTAGAAAATGTAGATGTGGTTCAAGAATTTCTTAAGGTATTTTCAGATAATTTATTAGGACTACCACCGAATTGAGAGATTAAATTTGTGATTGATGTTATGCGAGGGACCACCCCTATTTCTAAAGCACCATATCGAATAACACCAACATAATTGAAAGAGTTAAAAGTTAAATTGCAAGAATTTCTTGATAAGGGTTTTATTCACCCTAGTTATTCTCCTTGGGGAGCACCTGTGTTGTTCGTGAAAAAGAAGGATAGTACATTGCGATTGTGCATTGATTATAGAGAGATAAATAAAGTAACAGTCAAGAATAAGTATCCACTTCCAAGAATAGATGATTTGTTTGATCAATTGCAGGGAGCATCAATATTTTCTAAGATTGATTTGCGCTCTGGGTATCATTAATTGAAAATCAAGCTCTGCAAATGTTCCCTGCTAATTGAAAATCAAGAAAGAAGACATATAAAATACTGTATTCTGAACAAAGTATGGACATTATGATTTTCTAGTGATACCCTTTGGTTTAACCAATGCCCCTACAACTTTTATGGATCTAATGAATAGGGTGTTCAAACAATATCTCGATAAATTTATGATTGTATTTATTGATGATATCCTAATTTATTCACGTGATAAAGAAGAGCAGAAGGAACATTTGAAGATTGTGCTGCAAGTTCTTAAGGAAAAATAATTGCATGCTAAATTCAAGAAGTGTGAGTTTTGGCTTGAACAAATGGTATTCTTAGGTCATGTAGTATCCAAGGATGGTATTTCCATTGATCCGGGCAAGATAGAAGCTGTCATTAAGTGGCCAACACCAATAAATGTACCAGAAGTAAGAAGTTTCTTGCGATTAGCAGGGTACTATCGACGATTTATTCAGGGGTTCTCAAAGATAGCAACTCCATTGACAATGTTGACAAGAAAGAATATGAAGTTCTTGTGGATCGATGCTTGTGAAAGAAGTTTTCAAGAACTGAAACATAAATTGACTACAACTCCTGTTCTTACCATTCCAATAGGAATTGGTGGATTCGTGGTGTATAGCGACGCTTTCAAAAATGGTTTGGGTGCTGTTTTGATGCAAAATGGGAAGGTTATTGCCTATGTTTCAAGATAATTGAAGGAGTATGAAAAGAATTATCCAACCCATGATTTGGAACTTGCTGCTGTGGTTTTTATCTTGAAAATTTGGAGACATTATTTGTATGGTAAGAAGTGTGAGATATACACAGGTCATAAGAGTTTGAAGTACTTCTTTACCCAAAAGGAGCTGAATATGAGACAAAGAAGATGGTTAGAACTTGTGAAGGATTATGATTATGTGATCAACTATCATGCTGGTAAAGCGAATGTAGTTGCAGATGCATTGAGCAGAAAATTCATGTCTTCTCTTTTTGTCATATAAAAGTCAATATTACTAGAATTGCAGAGATTAGAGCTTGAAATGCTACCTAAAGGGAAACAGTATTCGTTGGCAGCTTTAGTGTTGAGACCTGCACTTCAAGTTAGAATTAAAGAAGGTCAAAAGGTAGATATGCATTTGTATAGACTAAAAAGAAAGATTGATGCTGGAAAGAGGCCAGACTTCTCTATTACCGATGATAGAATTATTCAATATAAAGGGAGACTATGTGTGTCGTTTGACAAGGGCATAAAAGGAGATATTTTAGAATAAGCTCATACCACTCCTTACTCGGTACATCCAGGTAGCATAAAAATGTATAAAGACTTACAACAACATTATTAGTTGCCTAAAATGAAGAGAGATATAGCAAAATTTATGGCTGAATGTCTAACTTGTCAACAAGTTAAGATTGAACATCAAAGACCATCAAGGTTGTTGAAGCCTTTGTTGATTCCAGAGTGGAAATGGGAGCACATTACAATGGACTTTGTGCTTGGATTACCTATAACACAAAAGGGGTATAATTCCATATAGGTGATTGTTGATAGATTAACTAAATCAGCCCATTTTCTTCTAGTGAAATCCACATACAATATGGACCAGTATACTCAACAATATATTAAAGAGATAGTCAGGTTACATGGAGTGCCAGTTTCAATAGTGTCTGACAGAGATCCTAAGTTTACATCTACATTTTGGAAGAGCTTACACAGTGCCATGGGAACGAAACTTGCATTTAGTATAATATTTTATCCACAAAGTGATGGGCAATCAGAGAGGGTTATTCAGATATTAGAGGATATGTTAAGAGCTTGTGTGCTAGATTTTCATGAGAGTTGGGATGCGAAGCTTCCATTAGTGGAGTTTACTTAAAATAATAACTACCAATCAACAATTGGAATGGCGCCGTATGAGGCATTGTATTGAAGGAAATGTAGATCTCCAGTTCATTCGGATAAAGTTGGAGAACGAAGCCTACTTGGTCCGAAAATAGTTCAACATACCGCTAAGGTAGTGGAGAAGATATGCAGATCACACAGAGTAGACAAAAAAGTTATGCAGATAAACAGAGAAAAGATTTAGAGTTTGCCATTGGAAATCATATGTTCTTAAAAGTAGCTCCCATGAAAGGTGTCATGAGATTTGGAAAGAATGGAAAACTCAGCCCAAGGTATGTCGGCCTATTCGATAAAGCTTATAGAGTGGCATTACCTCCGTTATTGTCTAGTGTTCACAATGTTTTCCATGTGTCTATGTTGAGAAAGTACATTTCAAATCCTTCTCATGTGTTGAGTTATGAACTATTGGAATTGATTCCTGATTTAGCCTATGAAGAAAAACTAGTGCAAATTCTGGATCGGAAGGAAAAAGAGTTGAGAACGAAAAAGATTCAACTTGTTAAAGTATTATGGATGAATCATTTTGTAGAAGAGGCCACATGGGAAAGAGAAGAAGAAATCCAGAGCAAGTATTCAGATTTATTTGGTACGTCAAATTTCGAGGACGAAATTTTTATAAGGAAGAAAAGATTGTAATGCCCAATTATCTCCTACATAGCCGATAATAAGCACCTTGTATGAATATGCATCTAATCAACATGCATTATCAGATTATGGTATATAAATAACATGATTGCACGAGCATGAATAATTATTACTATATACTCCAATTATGCTTTAACATGCACTAGTAATATGAGATCAAACTTTTATTTTTTTTATTAACATATTACTTAAGTGACTTTTTGCAGTGAAAAGCTCGGTATCTCGATTAAGAAAGATTGATGTGTTGAATGACCATGAAATTAATTATTTGTATTACTCCATACTTGTTACATTCTAAAATGATTATTTGCATAAATATTTGCATGAAATATGTTACATTTGGCTAATAACTAAAAGTATGCAAAATGGTGCAATTTGATTGGTAGGATGACTAGGTTGCATGAAATCATTCTAAACCACATTACACTTAATTATAACACCAAAGCATCAATTTTTGTCATCTCCCTAGACCATAAACATGGCTTTTGACATGAGAAGACATCAAGCATGATGCAACCAATCATCACCTCCACTTACCCCTCTTAGAATATATTATGTGATTTATTAAAATGATGTTGAAAGGTACATGATTTGATTATGTTAGTCCTTTAACACATCCTATATTCCAAAGAGATTGACCTTTTCACTTAGCACAAAGTGGACTTGAGGTAAGTTGAAACTTTCATTTGCTGCATCACAAGAATCATATAATGTTGTTCATATTTCAATGTGATTGTCGTTATTTGTCAAGTGATGTAATGTTTGATGCATTTATGGTTCATGAAGCATGATACTTCTTAGAATATAATGAGGTTTTTGAAAAGAAACCATGGTACTTGATTGAGGGTCGGGTAGACAAGGGACGTGGGAGGGACCGACGGACCCAACAAATATTGGCAAATACTTGAGGTTGAAAAACTGGTATAGGAAAGCCACAAAGAATAAAACAGAATATGGCTAATACCTGAGGTTGAAAGACCAAGTATGAAAATCCCGTATTATTTCTCTTATTGGCTAATCAATATGAACAAGTTTCGAAAACTATGGTCTATCGCTATTAGTTAGGTACCGCACTTCAAGGGCCCTAAAGAATGATTTATGAATGAAAATTATTAAATTGAACAATGTATTTAATCATTTATGTGATTTGCATGTATGCTATTTGTTATTACATCAGTTTCACTTTACTGAGCCTTTGACTCATTAGATTCATGTGGTGCAGGTGGAAATGTATAGGTTTAGAGGTTGACTGAGTCTCCACAGCAGCCATATAGAGATTTGTTCATATGTCATGTTTCGTGGTTTTTCATAGTCTATTTTGAAAACTCTGTTTTATTTTTAAATAAGGTGCTCTGTTATGATTTTGTAAACAGATGTACTCAGTTTTGATTTATGTATATGGTGTGTTTAGAATGAAATGAGACAACAAATGAATTCAAGTTCTTTTCTCTTATAGCAAGAAGGGGAACTTTTATTAAAACCATAACTCTAGTATGGATGAAAAGTTAACACTTCTTGACTTAGCTGTATTAGTTTGTTCAGGTTCTGCAGTTAGGTTAAGGGGTGTTATACAAGAATTACCACAAAACAATGAGGCTTTCAATCAAAAATTAAAACAATAATACAACACGCCTGAACATTATGCACCTTTATAACTGTTCCTCTTCCTCCATCAAGAGGTTCATCATTTCTCCTCAGCTAAATGAAATTTAGAAAGATATAATGAAAGTAGAAAATATTGAAAATATAAGAAAAACTAGAGAATACATTTCTATTACTACTAGAAGATTTACATTAGTACTAGAAAACTTAGCCTAAAGAAAGACAACAATAAAACTTTCTTTCTCCCTCTAAAGGTTTTTGTATGTTTTCAATAACATCAAACAGCCCCTATTTATATTAGAAGAGTGCCTAAATTGACATCTCCAAATTCACTCCAAATGCACTCCAAATTTACTTCAAATATGCTCTAAATTCACATATCATTTTTAAATCTGAATTTTGTCACATATTTTTCTCCATGAAATCAACTAATTTTGAAAAGCTAACCAACATGAAAGTTGTATATTTGTTTGTTAGCTTCATTTTTCAACTTGAATCACCTAATTCCAACTACTAGGGAGAAAGTTATGCTTGATTTAAGAAAATATATTAGCATAAATAGATCTTTTCCAATACACATAATTGGACAAATTGTCTGCTAAAATTAAGCTGAATTGGGTTGATCTTGCAATAGAAAAGTTGTAGTTCTATCTATTAGATTTTAAAAGGCAAGATTTAGGTCCATAGAGCTTTTGAATATGGAATTATACCAAAAATACAAAAATTGCACAAGTCTAGAAATATGCTTATTTTGAATTTAATGCAAACCAACAATCACTTACAAAGTCCAGCTGATTTCTTGTATATATTTTGATCTACACATGATGAACTTAGGCAAAAATAACCCTTTTCTTCTAATTGTGATGCTTCTTTGATCCAATGAAATATTATCTCCCAACTTGCTCATGAAATATATTGTGTTCTTTGGTTTTATTTTGACTCTTTTTTATCTCTTTTTGTTCGTTGATTCTCTAACACAAAATATTAATAAAACTACAATATTAACAAGAATAAAGTAAGGAAAGTATAAAGGATTTGATACAAAAATATGTCAAAATATACACTTATCATTGAGGATCGTCTTTACGGCTTTCCAATGCCCCTCGCCTGAATTAGATTGATATCTGTTCATGACACTCAGAGCATATGTTATATTAGGCCTTGTACATAGCATAGCAGACATAATGCATCCAATAGTGGATGCATATAGTATGCGAGTAATTCTTTCTCTTTTCTCCAGAGTATTTGGGGGTATTGACTTCGAAAGAGAAACCGCATGACTCATGGGTAAAAATCTTCTCTTGGACTCTTCCATGCTAAACCTCTTCAGCACTTTGTCTATGTATGTTGATTGAGATAGTTCATTCATCATTTTTTATCTATCTCTATAGATCCTAATCCCCCAGATGTAGGATGTTTCTCCTAAATCCTTCATGGAGAACTGAGTAGAAAACTAAGACTTTGTTTATTGCAACATCCTTACATCATTCCTAATTAGTAGGATGCCATCAATGTAAAGGAAAACAAACGTCACTGCGCTTCCACTAACTTTCTTTTACACGCAGGGTTAATCCAGATTCTTAAGGAAACTAAATGATTTGATTGCCTTTGTCAAGGTTCCAGCTTAAGGAAACTTATTTGGGTCCATAAATGGATCTTTAGAGCTTGCAAACCTTTTGTTTGCTCCTACTGGATATGAAGCCCTCTAGCTGCCTCATATAGATCTCTTCCTCAATTTTCCATTTAGGAAGACGAACTTCACATCTATTTGCCACATCTCGTGGTCTTAATATGATAATATAAAAGCAATATCCGAATGGATTTCAGCACACCACTCTTCATAGTTAATTCCTTGTCTTTAAGTATAACCCTTTGCAGACAATCATGCCTTATAGATCACTAAGGTTCATACTTTATTTGAGTATATGGAGTCCATTCTGGTTTGCATCGCCTCTTGCCATTTTCCTAAATTAATGTCAGATATCGCTTCTCCATAATTCCTTAGATCACAATCTAAAGAATGCATATCTTTGTTGTTCTCTAATAAAAGACCATACCTCTCAGGTGGCCTTGATATCCTTTTGGATCTCCTAGAATGATGTGTGGTAGAGGTGTTAGTTGATGATGGTATTTGTTCTACTATCTCTTGTAGGACGTTTTGTGGTTCTTGAATTTCTTCAAGTTCTACAACCTTGCATTTTCTATCTAATAGAAATTCCTTCTCTAGAAAGATGGCAATCCTCGAAACAAACACCTTTTATTTCGAGGGCTCGTAGAAATAGTATCCAATGAATTCCTTTGGATACCCTACAAACTTGCGTAAGGTGAATCTAGCATCCAGCTTATCTTCCACTAGCTGCTTCACATAAGAAGGAAAGCCCCACACCCTTAGATATTTGTAAGAAGGGTTCTTGCCGCACCACATCTCATATGGTGTTTTAAGCGCACTGACTTACTTGGCACTCCTTTTAATAGAAATGCCCTCGTTTCTAGAGCATAGCCTCAGAATGAAAGAGGAATATCAATGAAACTCATCATGGACCGAGCCATGTCCAACAGAGTTTGGATTCTACGCTCAACAACCCCATTTAATTGTGGAGTTACAGGGAGAGTCCACTGCAAGTGAATCTCATTTTCTTTTAGACAATCAAGAAACTCTGAGCCTAAGCACTCATTCCCATGATGAGATTGAAGAGTCTTAACACTTTACCCAGTTTATTTCTCCACTTTATATCTAAAATCTTTAAACCTTTTAAAGGACCAGTAAGAAGCACGTGTGTTGCACGTGATTCATATAAATTTACTAAAATAATCATATTATTTAATAACTAAAATATTAGAAGGTATTTTTATAAATAAAGAATAAATACTTAATTATTTAAAATAAAACACACTCTGCTTCTAAATATTTTGTTTGAAGTATCGATTGAATGAAAAGAATGATTAAACAAAAATATTTAAGGAACTATATTCAATGATAATTTTAAAAATAAAGAGAAATAAAACTAAATAAGTTCTTACATAAATTCATAATTATATTAGTTATCCTTTTGTTTGATTTTGATGGCTGGAGAACTGTTCTTCTTACTTGATTTCTCTAATTTTCTTTGCATTAGATGCCATATGATCAAATCATAATTTTACATGCTAAAATTTGATAAATACATTTTTCAACTATTTTTAACAATATTTAATTTTTTAATTAATGTAATATTCATAGTTAATCAAGAAAAATACTAAAAATAAAACACAAAGTGTCATATTTAATCAAAAGCTGTCAAGTAAACTAAATTATTTTTTTGCCAAAATTAAATACAATATCCTAATATTCTTCATAATTACTAATTGATCCAAAAAATATATAAAGGCTAATCTTATTCATGTGCTTACTTACTCCTCTTGCTCACTTGATTTTCTCTCTTTGATTCCTTCCAATAAAGAAATATAACCAAAAACAAAAATTGCAATATAGAAGATCTTTAAAAAATTATATTTTCATATTTATTTTTTTTCATTCCGTTAACAACCACATAAATATTTTTATCATAAAACTTGAAGTTAGAGCTATTTGAATCAACCTCTCCCAGGGTTTCAATTAACAAATGGTTTAAGGAATGCCCAAATAATGTCAAATCGATATGTATTGAATAAAGTTCTTCTAATTTTTTATAGTGGTGTATAGATTTTTTGATTCTATCCAATTTTAATTCTTGTTTCAATCTTTCATATTGTACTTTCATTTTGTTAAGTTAAATTATTTGTTACATAAGTTTTGTCATAAATATCATATTGGATAAATCTTAAGGTGTAATTTTTAAATAGGCCAGACTTTTGCCGTAAATATTAAATACATATTAAATAAAATTCTTTTAATTTTTTTATTCTTTTTACTAAAATATGTGTACCCTTTTTAATTCTATTTACATTTAATTATCCTTTGTTTTTAGTTTGCTTCATTTCATTAAAATAAATTCTATTTATTATTAACATTGATTTAAGATTATCTAACATTATACCTCCATATAAGTAAAAAATAAAAAGATTATAATGAAATACAAGAAATTGAAATAATAGTATAATTTTGAAACTAAAATTTATAAGGTGTAATATAAAATACGATTTGGGAAAGTGATAACAAATTCTTATTTAGAGTTTAAATTTGTTTTCTTTTTTATTTTTGGACTTTTCACCTCATTGATTAGACCTACTTAAAATAAGAATGAGAAGAAAAGACAACAAAAATAAACAAATATTTCTCTTATTCTATCTACTCTTTTTTCTTAAATCTCAATATTTAAAAATTAATTTTAAAATCTCTTCTACAGTTTTATTAGCAAACACGTGAATAGAACTTAAGGTTATTCGAATCCACCTCTCCTTAGGTTCGCAATTTTAGTAAAATATCATTTTAGTCCTATTATGTCCAAAAATCCAAAAAACTTGTATTACAAACAAAAAAAAATTAACCTAACCTAACATGTAAGAAAATAATCCCATCATTTTAATTAAAAGTCATGCTTCAAAATAAAAATATAAAAAAAAGTAACAATATGCTTCCGTATAAATAAGAAATAAAAAGTTATGATGGAACAAAAGAGACTGAGATTACAATATGCTTTAAAAAAGAATATTAATTTTGAATCTAAAATTTATGAGGTGAAACATAAAATAAGATTTGTAAATGTCATATTAACTCTTTATTTAGAGTTTAAAAGTGATATTTTTAGCTGCAACAAATTTGTTTGCTCTTTCTTCTTCTTCTTCCTCTATTTAAAACTTTTTTGCACTTTTCATCCTATTGATAAGGCCTAAGTAAAACAAAATATACCAAGAAAATACAATAAAAATAAAGTAAATATCATCTCTACTCTTTTTTCTTAAACTTTCATAATAAAAATTAATATTAAAATCTCATCTCATTAATTGAAAAAATATAGCTCTCATCTAGGTCGTTCAATTTTCAATTTTTTATTTTTTATTTGAGTATAAGCATTTATATTATATTTTTATTATGTTTATTTCTATTCAATCTTAATTTTATATTATCTTAATTTTTGAATTTATTTAATCAAAAGAATGTATCATAAAAAGTAATTAAATTGATAATTGAATCTAAATTAGAATATAAAAGGTTAAAAAAGGATATATCCATCATTACCACAAAACAAAAATAGATAAAGATTAATGGAAAAACTTAGATACCAAAAAAAAAATCAATATGAATAAAAAAATCTTATTCCAATTACTTTAAATTTAGCATCAAAGCTCCTAGAATTAAATTTTATTATTTTTAATTTTTTATACTGTAAATTCTTCTTTCTTTTTTCTCTAGAATTATAATAAAGAATATATCAATTGTACAAAAAATATTATAAATTTAATGTACTGTTGTGCATGATAATCAACTTTAAACAACCATAATTTTCTCATACGAATTTCTCTATATATGCTTATGAGATATGGTTGGAAAGCTTTCGAAATCTAATTTAATATGAAACTAATTTTATTTGAAAATTCAAAGTATTCAAAGAGTTATGATAGAAGAAGATGGACTTTCAGTTTTTGAAAGAAAAAAAATTGGATATAAAAGACTTGAAATTATATTCAAATTTACTATCAAAAATAATTTAAGTTCAATTATTCCATCCTTTTTGACTATTTAATATTTAATCATTAGGGTTATAATAGGCATCTCAAAATTTTCAAGAAACCTTTTGAGTCATTCACACTTTTATAGATAGTATAGATTTAAACTTGTAACTAAGAAGATAATACCTAGAATAATCATCGATAAACGTAATGAAATAGTGATAGTTTCCTCGAGTGCTAATACTTAGTGGACTGCATACATCCGTATGGATCAAATCCAAAGGATTTATAGTATGCTCTACTTGTCCAACAAATTGTGACTTGGTCCTCTTTCCCTTTAGGCAAGATTCCCAAGTTGGCATCTCTTGCAAGTCCGTAAGGTCAAGCAAGTTAGCTAACTTATTGATTATTTTCTTAGAGATATGACATATTCTAACATGCCACAGATATGTGGAACTATAATAATCTAATTTATGTGTTACTTTGTTGAATATGTAAGATGAAGTTTTTGGGTTGGACAATATATAAATCATTTTTCAAGGTTCCAACAAGAACTAAAGAAGAACCAAAGTAATGGAACGATTTCCATCATATATTGAAAAATAATAACTGTCTCTATCCAAAATAGGAAGAGAGATAGTGTTCTTTATTAGTTCAAGAACATAAAGATAAGAATTTAAAATTATCCTACTACCATCTCCTAACCCTAATTAAATAGTTCCTATGGCTAATGCAATAACTTTTGTTCCATTTCCCTTCCTCAGGATCCACTTTTCTTTACTGAGTTCCCTATTTCTTGTCACCACATGCCAATCATTGCATAGATGAGCACCACACCCAGTATTTCATACCTAAGAAGCATCATTAATCAAAATGTTAACTTCAACAAAGAATGTACTAGAACCCTTCTAGAGATTCACAAGGTACTCCTTGCAGTTCCCTTTCCAATGCCCCTGTTTACCACAGTAGTGGCACTTGTCCTCGACTTTGGAACACTTTTTCCCCACCGGAGGCCTTCAAATGCTTGGCTTTCTTACAGGAACCCTTCATCTTCCTTTTCTTTGACTTTTTGGTCTTAGATTGGGATGAAAAGCTAATGAGTAGGAGACTTATTCTTTTACATAGTGGATTCACCCATCTTCAACATGTTGACCAGCTCAACAAGGCTAGTCTCCATCTTATGCATGTTGAAGTTTACAACAAAGGAATCAAACGGAGGTGCAAAGACTACAACATGAAATCCACCTAGAGTTTATTATCCATAATGGCTTCTAGGGATTTGAGTCTCTCAATCAAGGCTATCATCTTCAGTCTATGGTCATGAATTGAAGAGTCTTCCATCTTACAACATAGAAAGTGCTCCTTAGATACATGGTATCTAGCTTGCCTTGTATGTTTTCCATATAACTCCTTTAGATGAAGATGGATATCAACATTATGTGCCATACCCTCATGTTGCCTTTGAAAAACATTTGACATTGATGATATCATACAACATTGAGCTTGCAGATCATCATCAACTTGCTTGCAATGTTCCGCAAGCTCTTTCTCACTAATATCCATTGGTGGCTTCGGTGATGGCGTTACATCGAAGACATAAGCCCTCTTTTCAGACTGGAGAACAATTCAAAGGTTCCTTAGTCAATCAACATAGTTGGGACCAGTGAGTTTATTAGTGTCATGAATAGATGCAAATGGATTTTTAGCCATTTGTAAATCAACTATCTATAAAATTGCGAGACATAAAAATAAACATACATTCAATAGTTTTTCATTCATAATAAGGTATTTAATTGTAAATATCTCCCACTATTATGAATGAAAAAACTATTTCATAATAAGGTATTTAATTATAAATATCTCCCACTATTTTATTCGAATCCCATCACCCTTTAGATGGATATTCAGGAAAATCATGTTTCCTAGTAGGCTTGAAGTTCAATTAGCCTTATCACACAATCCAATTTTATGAGTTATATAATGAAACAAAAAGGTAGCTTACACATTAACAATTGCACCCCCATGTAACCTTCAAGTTATTTGCCTCACTACTTCTCATACACCCATACTTCTTATAGATAAAAGATGAGACTCATAGGCCTCAAAGTATTATAAAACCATCCACATAAAATAAATGATCTGAGCTCCATAATCATCCATCTATACATACCAAATTCAACCATCACATAATCTATATTTTAAGCATGTAAATTTACCCATTTTTATATGTCGATTTTGATTAGGGATAAATAGGTTTTTTATTAATTTTAAAATCAATAATTATTTTTTAAAATTAAATAAACCAAAGATTGTGTAACAATTACTCAAAAATAAAAAAAATAAAAAAATTGGACAGTGGCGTTGGAGTTGGTGCCGCAACACTTGGTTCTCGTGCCGCGACCTGAAAGCTTATGTAGCTTTCTATACTGTCTCACTGCGGAGCCAACTTCCAAAGTCGCGGTGCCAAGATTGGAAAAGCCCTCATGCCATGACCCTTCCCCACGGTGTTGCGGTGTAGAGTAGACTGGCATTCGCACCATAGTACCTGGGGTCAGCGCTACGATACCAAATCACAATTACTATAGTAACAACATGATTCTGCCCTTGTTTTGATATCTAACATCAATGTTTCTAGTTCAATTTTCACATTTTATGTTCTATACATTTATCACAATTATAAAATCGCATAAACTCCTTTCATTACACATAAAAAACATAGTAAATCATCAATTACAATTCACCAATTGAATCGAATCAGGCGTAAAAATAGAAAAAATAAGTTGAATGCACAACCTAGGTTTTGATACCACTCTTGGGTTTCGTATATTCCGAGATGGTAACACAATGGAAAATTAAACTTTTCCAAGAAAAATAGTTAAACATACCTAAATCGATACGAATTAATCGATTGGCTCAACTTATTTTCTTTAATAATTAAAAACTAGATTTGCAAATTAATACTTGAAAGCACTCTGATTGATGTAGGGATTGAAGGAATCCAAATTCCTAATAGCCAGGTTGAAATTTGTTTGCTAGGAATCCAATTGTCTTCCCTCCAAGTAAATATCCACACGCCTGGCAAGTCCACGAACACTTGATCCTTGCTAGTGAATCAAGTTCATTCCCTAATCTAAAATTGAGAATGAAATTCAATTCCAAATATAACTTATATTTAGAGAATTGAATTGATATAAGCTTCGAACCTTTTTTATGTGTAGGAGAAGACAAGAATTGATAAAAAGTGGAAGAGGGGGTGATTGAATTTTTACTAGATTTTTTTCTTAAACTTTTGGCCCTACACACTTGAGGTCCTACTCTAATCTAATTAAGACTCTCCTTTTTTCCCTCCTTATCCTATCATTTTCTATTTCAACTAGGTCTTTACGTCTTTCTTTCCAAGACTTCTAGTTAACTTGGACCTTTAATTAATTTAATGTCTAATTAATTGATCTCCATCAATTAATCGAGCCTAAATTAATTAATTGATCCAATCAACTAATTAATTGGTTTCAAGAGGCTACCCAATCATATTAGACCAATTAAAATAACACATTACTTTAATTGGTTAAATTAATTTAAATCTTTAAATTAATTTAAAGTCCACCAAGCAATTGATCCAATCAATTAATTAAATCACTCCCATGGGCCCTAATCAAATTAGGTCTAATTAAATAATCATATTATCTAACTAGATGAATTAATTTAACTCTTTAAATTAATTCTAACTTAAGTTAATTATTCTCTATTATTTAACTTAATCCAACACTTTGGATTAAAGAATTAGATTAGAGGTGGATTATCCTATTTTATGTGTGACCCCTTATGTTCACAACTAAACTAGCAGTGGGCTTGCAACTTTTGCAACTTATCAATATATTAAATATTTTGATTACTTAATCTAATTAATTAATCCGCTTGGAATTAACTCCTTAATTCCTAGAACCTCACCAGTCAAGAGAAACATCTAATAGTGTATATTGACACATAGCCTTAGGTGAAAAGCAAGCAAACCTATTTCGGTTATGAGTACAATGCAAATATGATTTTTCCATCAACTAATCTCCCAATCTAATATAAGACATAGATTATTAGTCGAAACCCTATTTTGACTTAATAACTATGATTCCAATTCAGGTTATATTGATCCTTGATGAATCATCAGAAAACCCTATAAATAATCCTATTTCAAAAAAATGGTGGCAAATACTTGAGATTAAAAAAATCAGTTTAGGAAAGCCATAATGAATGAGACAGAATACGGCTAATACCTAAGATTGAAACACCAAGTATGGAAACCCCGTATTATTTCTCTTATTGACCAATCATTATGAATAAGTTCCGAAAACTACAGTCTATCACTATTAGTTAGGTACCACACTTCAAGGGTCCTAAAGAATGATTTATAAATGAAAGTTAGTAAATTGAATAATGCATATAACCATTTTTGTGATTTTCATATACGCTATTTGTTATTGCATCAGTTTCACCTTATTGAGCCTTTAGCTCATTAGATACATGTGATGCATGTGGAAATGTATATGTTTAGAGGTTGACTGAGTCTCCAGAGCGGTCGGACGGAGATTTGTTCATATGCCATGCCTTGAACTATTTTTGTAGCCTATTTTGAAAATTTTGTTCTTTTTAAAAAGCCGCTCTATTATGGTTTGGTAAATAGATGTATTCAGTATTGATTTATGTATATGGTGTGTTTAAAATAAAATGAAACAACAAATAAATTCAAGTTCTTTCTCTTATAGCCAAAAAGTGGAACTTTGATTAAAACCATAACACTAGTATTGATGAAAAGTTAACATTTCCTTATTTAACTGTATCAACTTGTTTAGATTTTGCAATTAGGTTAAGGGGTGTCACAATATCCCTAAGTAAGCAAGAAGTAATTCTACCAGAGGTCCTACAGAGTTATTTAATTAAAGGTATGCCAAAGTAAGGAACATTATAGAGCGTAGCTTAGGCATTTTAAAGAAAAGATTTTCCATATTGAAATAAGGGAGGCTAAATTATTTCCTCACATGCCAGACTCAAATTGTCCTTACTTGGTGTGTGCTTCACAACTTCATATGTAAGTTCTGCCACGGTGATGAGAAATTCAATATGAATGATGAGTTGCTGGAGGAGAAAATGAATGCTGGTCAATTTGTGCATCCGACGCGGGAAGAGATTGAGGCACAAAATTTGTAAATTGGATATGGCAGGAGTGATAGTGGGTTGTTAAACTATTTTTTTAATTTGTTTGTTTAATTTAAAGTTGGTAATTAGAAGTATAGACATTTTAAATTTCATTTTAACCTCTTTGTGCTTGTGGTGCTATGTATTGGTATGGGTTAAACCCTTTAACTTTGTACTACCCTAGTCGTATTATGTTTGATGCCAATTCTAGACTTTTTCTAATATGATTACCTACTCTAAGGCTCATTGTGGCATGTCATGGTTTTAATTATATAGGTATTAGGTTAAGTGCGACCATTTTAATTTTGATGATTGGCATACACTTTCTTTAATTTGATTGGCTATTACAGGTTCATTATTTCAATTATCATGTCAATTGTATGTTCTTTCATTATACTACATAATATAAATGTTTTTGTGTGAATGTATTATAAATGATTCACAATGTTTTTTACACGTACAAAGCAGCATATATACTAAGTTCTTGCATTTTAAATATGATGAAAAGCCTACACGCACCTGAACACCCCGATTGTTCTTGTGGGCCAGGACAAATGACCACGCGTATAGCCAAAATAGAGGCTAAATATGGTCGTTTCTTCTATTGTTGCCTGATTGGGGGAGGACATGGTGGTAATTTCATGTTGGATGATGAACTATGGGCTTGGACCTTTAATTAATTTAATATTCAATCAATTGATCCCCATCAATTAATTAAAGCCAAATTAATTAATTGATCCCCATCAATTAATTAAATTCAAATTAATTAATTGATCTAATAAATTAATTAATTGGTTCCAAGAGGCTACCCAACCATATTAGGCCCAATTAAAATAACATATTACATTAATTAGTTAAAATTAATTTTAACTTTTTAAATTAATTTTAAGCCCATCAAGTAATTGATCCAATCAATGAATTAAATCACTCATTTGAACTTTAATCAAATTAGGTCTAATTAAATAATCATATTATTTAACTAGATGAATAAATTTAACTACTTAAATTAATTCTAGC
Source organism: Paulownia fortunei (assembly GCA_019321725.1). Lineage (NCBI taxonomy): Eukaryota > Viridiplantae > Streptophyta > Magnoliopsida > Lamiales > Paulowniaceae > Paulownia > Paulownia fortunei. The sequence continues at coordinate 12,445,340 of CM033110.1, forward strand.
TCAAGTTAATTAATCTCTATTATTTAACTTAATCCAACACTTTGGATCAGAGAATTAGAGTATAAGTGGACTATCCCATTTTGTGTGTGACCTCTTAGGTTCACAACTAAACTAGCAGTGAGCTTGCAATTTTTTCAACTTATGAATTTATTAAATATATTGATTAATTAATTCAATTAATTAATCTACTTAGAATTAACTCCATAATTCCTAAAACCTCACAAGTCAAGAGAAGCATCTAGCAATATATTTTGACACATAATCTTTGGTGAATAACAAGCAAACCTATTTTTGGTTACAAGTGCAATGCATATACAGTCCATTCATCAACTAATCTCCCGATCCAATATAAGGTATGGATCATTAGTTGAAACCCCATTTTGACTTAATAACTATAATTTCAATTCAAGTCACATTGGTCCTTGATAAATCATTAGAAAACCCCATATCAAATACTCATCCTGTCTTGGCCAAGGTCTTTGGGATTAAAGACTATGAAAATATAGGAGATTCACATATTCTACCTGATAGGGGATGAATCCTTTATTGGCCACTCATGAGCCTCCATATACCAAGACCATACACCCAACATAAACCCTTTGTGATTACCATGCAATCGAAAAACACATCAAAGTGCATGATCTCGTGCACAAAACTACCATGATGCCTCAAGTCAAAAAATTAATTAATGCACTAACTAGAAATTTCTCATTTGATAAAGAATGTTTTCCAATTAAAAATTTCCCGTAGGCCGGTTTGGTATACTTATTCTCCAAAAGCACCCACACATAAGCACTAGCACCCCCATATTGATGCCTATGGAATGAAACATCTTTCTTTCGAGCATCCATTCTATTGGGCTTATCGTTGTCCTATTTTAATGAACCCCCGACTTAGAACAAGTTTAAGATCAAAGCTATAAAGGCATGTTTCATGATTGCCATCATTTGCACGACCATACTAATAGCTTTTTCTGATCTAGGGACTTTATCTAATTGCCAAGAAAATTAAAGATAAAGATAATACCTTTTATTATTAAACATCATGAACAAGAATATTTTTACAAGAGTAACAACTCCTAAATACTATTGATAACTGTGAGTACTAATTTATAGCAATCCACATATATCCTCAATCCGCTAAAAATTTAGCCCAAATTAAATTCTTTTGCTATGGTCTTGAATTATTGCTTGTTTGTCCTTAAAATAGTCTTCTTTCTTCTATTCTACTTTGATCTGTTTTTCTTCATTGCTCTACTCTGCTGCTCTTAAATTAATATGTTCTACTTTGCTATTATGATCTTCTCTCCTCAATTGTTTTGCTCTACTCCTCTAAACTGTTCTTCTTATTTAATCTGCTTTGAAAATAGTTCTTACAACTATTTTCTAACAAATAGGAAATTAAAATAGTTTTTAGGGTCCTGTACATCCATCCTAATCATCGTCATAATCTATAAAATATAATTTTAACAATTTCCCTCTTCCTACAATGCTTGCTCTTATTACGTGATCTACAATAATGATGCTCCTCCGGCTAGAACTTCTTGCTCGATGGTTATGGAATCTATTGTGAAGGAGGCCCTTGAAGCTGTTGGGATGGACATTATAATGGCTGCTGGATTAGGACCTCTGAGGGCTATTAATCTACTCTATTCCCATTAGCCCTCTCCTCTTAATGAGCGTCCTAGGTGCTTGCTTTTATGGATTTGGAACTTGTCTATATTCTTAGCATTGAGGCAGGTGTTCCTACAAATGGCGCCAAAATGATGCAGCATGCGAACCTTAAGATAATTGGCTCAACAAAAGTTAGCTCCTCGAGAACTAACTCTTCTCAACAAAGTTGTTTAGATGTTGGGTTCTTATTTGAGACACGAACAAACATAAAGGGTGTCGGAATTGTCCTTGCAGAAAGTCCTTCAATGCTTAAGTCATTATTCACTTAGAAAAGAAATATACGAATCCACAAAACCGTAATGCAAGTGAATAAAATGTATCTTTGAAATAAAATGGAGGGGTATTTATACTAGTTGCCTATGGGACTTGGGCCCATTGGGTTGGACCATTCTACTTATTGTGCTCAAAATAATATTTTAGGTTCAAACTAAAATATATCCACCACTAACTTACCATATGATGTCACTTTAAGTTGATTTCATTTAAAAAATTTCCTACATTCTATTGTAATTTATGTTTTTTATATTGTTTTTCTTAAATTTTATAAATTTTTTTGTATTTTTATTATGAAAGTAGGAAAATTGAAGACTTTCAAAGAAAGCTAATAGCAGATGGGTTGATGCTTTCATCAAATTCTTTTTCGTTGACCTTTTTTTTTTAGTTTTTGTCACTAAGTTGTTGTATACGCAACTATTAATTAGTTTATTTTGTGATGTTGTTTTACTTTACATATTCAGGAAGTTAATTTTTTGTTGCTTTATTTTGTGTTTTTTCCTAATTTTTTCAATATTATTTGTCTGTAGATTTATTTTTAAATCTCAAATTTAATTAAGATTCATTATTTGAAAGAATAATTTTATATATGTTTCTTGTAATCTTAATTTTATATTTTTGTTAAAGGTATTGAAATGTATTGGTTGTTATTTTTAAATTTTAATTAATTCTTATTTTAATAGTGTTAAATTGTTTTGAATGTTCTTTGTAATGTAGTGGCATTTTAATTAAAATTTATCTATAGATTTTATTTTTTGGTTACAATGCATTAAAAATACCTCTGTTGTTTTTTAGTAATTTAATTACAATTTCTCATTTTGTAGTTGAAAATTACATGACAAGTTATATTTTGGTCGTGGATATTTTTGTTGTCTTGTTCCTTAACCTCCTCAATCAATTACTTGGTTCGTATTCTATGACTCTATAGTTAGTTGGACTAAGTTTATTTGGAACAAGATAGATTGGTATAGTTTAGGTAATGAATGTTGAGGTGGCAACTTAAAAATGTAGGCAATAGGTTGAATTGTGCAAGAGGAATAGTATGATTCAAACAAGGACGATATAGAAGATATGGTAGACCCTAAAACAAAACATATTTTGGCAAGCATTGCACATCTAGTTAGGCTTTGTTTTGGAGTCAAACTACTCCACACAATTTCCCAATAAGAATCATTTTTAGAAAGGTTTGGTTTTTCTGAACTTAGTGAAAGTCCCATTGAGATTAGCGTATGGGAATTTTATCTCTTTCCCATCCCAAAGGTTCGAAAATAGTCTTGCAGCATTTCCACCTATTTCAACCCTTGCCATTAAAGCCAGATCTGAGGCATCCCATCCACCACGCTATAGCTACAGACTGTTTGCAATGTTTATCTCCTCACTTAGTATTTTGTGTGTGCAAATGGGTTTCTCTTTCACCCTCTCTCCACAAGGCAAGAGGAACTCATACCCTTCTCACACACAGAAACAGGCTGCGATACCCATGAACAACACTCATTCCTCTTTCATGGCGACAGATACCTGTTACTCCTCTAGGGAAAACTTATTCTCCACTTTGGTACAAAAGAAACGCAAGGTAGTGCTATCTACTAATGGGCTCTTTTTTTATTTGTGTTTTTACATGTGGTTTTATTGTAGGTTTGTATTTTGGTTGCTGATTTGGTAGATTTCCCATCACCGGTGAATTTTCTTCAACCTAGTTTGGTTTTAATTTTTGGTATTGTGATAAGTTTTTTTTTTTGTGATTTAAGTTTATATATTAGCGATTGAGCATGGTTAACATAATTTTCTTGTTCCTTCTCACTATTTGGGAACAAATCTGTTATTTTTTTTGGATCATAAATTTGTAATAAAGAAAATAGTATTTTTTGTGTGGTCCTAGCATTTATGAATGGATCTAATTTTCCTTTTAGTCCTAAATTTATAATAATATTCCTGCATGCCATAAACTAGTTTGTATTTAATTCTTTTGTTTGTTGTCAGCTTTTGTGAAGGATTTTTTTTTATTTTCTTTGTTGTTTATAAATTCATAATACAAAAATGGAATATGCCATAAACTTATTTTGTGTTCATGAATATACAAGATTAATATATTTACTTGGAATTTTTTTTTCTTGGAAAAATAGATGGTTTCATTCACAAATCATATTTGTTTAAATGGTGAATTACAAAAACTACCCTTAAGATTTGGGCTATTTACAAAAATACTCATCTAAGTTGGTAAATTACAAATACTCTCTTGACATTTGTTTCCATTTTTTAAATTGCACCTACTAGGGGTGGGGGAGGTATATTTGTAAAACAATGGCTAACCTTAATAGGGTATTTGTAATCCTCAAGGGGTTATTAGAAGTTTTGAAAGATAATTTGCTTTTTTGTAGTTATGCTAAACCTCAAAGGTAGTTTTTGTAATTTATCCTTATTTAAATTTATTGTTTATTTGGGAATTGGGAGTAGAATGCAATCCATGAAGCAACCATGATTTCCAGTTATATGAAAATATGTATGAATACGTTTAGATCCTTTTAGTTGTTGTGTACAGTGACTCATTGATGCAACATGATTCTTTGTTATAAGTACAAAACTTTTGCAGTTAACATGAGACATTGTGATAATTAGTTGAACAAAAGAAAGTAAATAATTTCCTTATTTGAATACATGGGTTGTATCATATCAGTAATTTTTCCATGTTGTTTATCCTCTTTGATGTTAAACAACTATATTGTAAACATTGTATTTATTCAATTTTTTATTTTTTTTTTGGGGGGGGGTCTTAGATAGTGTAGTAGTTTGTCATAATATACTAGTTAAGAGTGCATGAATGCTATTTATGAATAACGAATGGCGATTCAACTCCAACATATTTATGAATTTCTTTCCACATACCAACATACAATATTGTGTCATTTCTACTACACTTATAATTAATTTTATTATCACATAGTTGTTTAGATGAGTGACTCTAACAACTCACGAAAAAAAATAAAAAGATAACACCACTTGGTCACAAAATAATGAGAAGTTATTCATTGAGGTTATGCACGATGAGTTCCTATAGGGTAAGTTGTTGGGGTCAATTTCCTGCCCATGTATGGAGTGGTACTGGTTGCATGTTAAATGTGTTGGTAGGGCCACATTATAAGCATAAAGTTGGACATTTAAAAAGACAAAATACAATGGTTTCGTTGTCATTGAAGGAGATTTCATGACCTAATCACTTATAGCACCGATTGGGTTGGGATGAGGAAAGAAACACTATAACAACAAATCAAGAAAAAAATGTTAGACATCTTGCAGTAAAAAATCTCCCAACTTAAGTTGCTAATTTCACTCTTCATTTTCTCTACTTAGAAAGCATATGAATTTTTTTTCATACTTTTTTTTAATCTTTCTTAGGATACTACCCAGATGATGCCAAGCTTTTTTTAAAGGGAATGCATTACTAATATCTTTGCACTGTGATGTTTGTACCTACCATGGCTACGGGGTCTAGTGCGCAGTCTTCAACACAATAATCTTTGATCCCTTAGGATGAGAGAGTCGGCAAGGAATATTTAATGGGTTTGGCTGGGGCTCGAAGGTCAGAATTGTGGGGGAATGACAATGGTGGGTTCTAGTTCTTTTCACAATTAGGACCTACCAATACGTCATCATAGTCACAGCTAACACGCATTGAGCAGGTGAGAAAACTTGGAAGGTGAATACCTATTCTATATAGTTTGGCTTTTTCTTTCCCATCTCGATATGTTTGTCGGGCGTGGGAGGATCGTCCACAAGTCGTAGCAGGAAGAGTGATAGGCAGTCTAGGTTGGAACTGCCTTGGAGTCATACCTTGTCATTAATTCGGCAAAGGCTGCCTAACTTTGCCCTAATTTACCCAATCCATACACTAGTGCATGGAAAGCTCTATAGAAAATGGAAGGCCTCACATATAGGCCTAATTTTTCCATGCACAGGACCACTTTATGAGCTACACACATCTCACGTATTTTCTTTTTATTGATGGTGTTGAGAGAAGGGCATAGGTTGAGTCCTTAGGGCCCTGACTTTGAGAATTGTCCTATTCTCCTATGTCACTGTTGCCCCAGTTTTGTCTAAGTCCTTAGGGCCTCACTGGTTAAAGAATGATAGACTTGTTTCTCTTTTTTTAAAATTTATAGATAGTTGAAAATTGTTTAGGTTATTTTCATTTCACGTATTTATGTAAATTTGGTTGTTCAGTAGATGATGTACTGTTGTGTTAGACTATGATGATGTTATGTGTGTTTGATCTCATTGTTGGCAATTGTTGGTTTAAGATTATTACATGTAGGTTATTATTCTAGTTATTAATCATAAACATTAAGCACATAAATATGGGAATTTCATCAATTTACAGGATTGCAACTTATCCATATCTAGGCTTTTGTTTGTTGAGCAAATGAATATGATACATGTGTATAGAGTTTTTTTGCATGGTTAAAATTTTGGTTGTTGAGCATATTAATATGTAACATGTTTGTACAAGTTTTTGCGTGCTAATGTACATATTGTTGAGCACATGGTGATAATATATGCATGTACCATTTTCTACAATTTAAATATTACATGTTGTTGGCATGCTTATGTTACAGACTCTCCAGGCATTGAGTATATTTTTTTCTATATGTGCAGTTCTCATTCCATGAATATGATACAAGTGTGTAAAAGTTTTTGCATGGTTAAATTTTTTGGTTGTTATGCACATAAATATTTAACATATATGTACAGGGTTTTTCATGCTTATGGTACAGATTGTTGAGCACATGAAGGTGATAACCTTATGTATTGAATTTGCAATTTAAACATTATATGTTGAGAAAATGAATATTATCGATATATATACATATTATGGCATGCATATGTTACAAGTTCTTATGGCATTGAGTTTTTTTTTCATGTATGCAGCAGATTTCCATTCCCATTTAACTTTCCCATTTCTATACATGTATCTAAAGCTTATTGCAGGCTTATGTTATATGATCACATACTACTATTTCATATATGCACAATAATACATTTTGGTAGACATAACTAAACTCTTTCATTCCATGTGTTTATCTAACCTCATACTTTACTTTTAGTAATGGCTAGTGGATCTAGTATGAACAACCCAATAAACGATGATGATAATATTCAATTGATAGCTTGGGTTCACCTGGTAGTTCAGGTACTGACATGTCTGATGGATTAGGTGACTTCTTGTTAACTAATCAACTAATAGAGCAACACTGTAGGCAAGAAAAAATTCTAAGGCACACTTCGCAATTAAGTGGCCAGAATGTATCGTTGAAATTTTAGTAGGTAATGCAAAGCATTTTTTAACCAACTTCAAATAGATAAATCAACATTCAATGCTCTTTACACATGTTAATGTGTAGGGGAATTTTATCCGAGGCTGTAAATTCAAAAGTATATGTGATTGTGAGGAAGTTGCAATATTCCTGTACACTAGTGGCCAACACCAATGACAATGCAATAGTTGTGAGTGTTTTCAATATTCCTTAGAGATAATAAATAGGCATGTTAAACGGGTACTAAAAGTGTTGGTTGACTTGTCTCCATCTTTGGTATGTTGTCTTGACTTCAATGAGATACCTCACAAAATCCTACATAGTACTGAATTTTATCCTTACTTCAAAGTATATGTATATTACACATTTCGCATTTAATCACAAATTTGTATTATGACTAAGCAGATAGTATTTCACTAGTACGTACTGTACACCTCCCTAATAATATGCATGAAAACCTATTACCCCTAATATAGTGTAAATTAGTTATATAGCTTAAACTCATACGTATAAGTTAAACTTTCTCTTTAATTTTATAGGATTGTATGGGTGTTATTGATGGTACTATCATACCTACTTGGGCACCAGCACATCGTCATACGCATATTGTTCTCATAAAGGTATTGTGTCTCAAAATGTGATGGTCATAGTGGACTTTGACTTGATGTTCACATATGTTTATGCTGGGTGGGATAGAAGTGTCAATGACTCAAAGCATTCTCATGAACTTAGTTACGAGCGACCCTTCATTTCTCTTCCCACCTCAAAGTATATATATCATATGTACAACTCGGGTAGTCTAGGTGAATGCTCTATTCCTTCTTTTATTTCACTTTTGCATATAAACATAATTAGTAACACACTATCTGTGTAGTCAAATACTATTTGATCGATTTGGGATATAGAAACTACAACTATTGTATAACTCTGTATAGGTAACGTAGATACCATCTCCCTAAGTGGGCAAGAAATAATTCTCAACCAGAGGTCCTACGGAGTTATTCAATTATATGTATGCCAAATTAAGGAACGCTATAAAGCGTAGCCATGGCATTTTAAGAAAAGATTTCCCATATTGAAATGAGGGATGCCAAATTATTTCCTCACACACCAGACTTAAATTGTCATTACTTATTGTGTGTTGCACAACTTCATATGTAAGGTCAGTCATGGTGACAAGAAATTCAATATGAATGATGAGGAGCCGGAGGAGGAAATAAATGTTGGTAAACATGTGCATCCATCGCAGGACAAGATTGAGGCACAAACTTTATTTTTGGATGGTATTGTAGATTGGATATGGCAGGAGGGATAGTAAGTTGTTAGACTATTTTTTCAATTTGTTTGTTTAATTTAAAGTTGGTAATTATGGAGTATGGACATTTTAAAGTTCATTTAAACCTCTTTGTGCTTGTGTTGCTATGTAGTGGTATGGGTTAAACCTTCAACTTTGTACTACCACACTCGTATTATGTTTGATGCCATTTCTGGACTTTTTCTTATATGATTACCTACTCTAGTCTCATTGTGGTGTGCCATGGATTTAACTGTATAGGTATTAGGTTAAGTACAACCATTTTAATTTTGATAATTGACATACACTTCCTTTAATTTGATTGGCTATTACAAGTTCATTGTTTCAATTGTCATGTCAATTGTATGTTCTTTCATTATACTACATAATATAAATATATTTGTGTGAATGTATTATAAATAATTCATAATGTTCTTTGATAAATGCATATTTTGACATATTTTTGTATCAAATTCTTTATACTTTTCTTATTTTATTCTTGTTAATATTATAATTTTATTAATATTTTGTGTTAGGGAATCAATGAACAAAAAGAGATTAAAAAGAGACAAAATAAAATCAAAGATGACAACACGTTTCGTGAGCAAGTTGGAAGATAATATTTCATTGGATTAAAGAAGTATCATAATTAGAATAAAATGGTCATTTTTGCCTAAATTCATCATGTTTAGATCAAAATATATGCAAGAAATCACTTGAATTTTGCAAGTGATTGTTGGGCTTGCATTAAATTTAAAATAATCATATTTTCAAACTTATATAATTTTCATATTTTGTGCATAACTCTATGTTCGAAAGCCCTATGGACCTAAATCATACTTTATTTGAACGCTAAGAGATAGAACTCTTTGTTATTGGAAGGTCAACCCAATTCAACTTTGATTAAAGCATAAAATTCATCCAAATATGTGTATTAGAAGGGATCTATTTATGTTGACATGTCTCTTTAAATTAAGTATAATTTTCTCCCTAGTGGTTGAAATTAGATGATTATAATTAGAAAATTACGCAAACAGGCAAATACACATCTTTCATATTGATTAATTTTTCAAAATCAATTAATTTCATAGAGAAAAATATGTAACAAAATTCAGATTTGAAAAGGACATGTGAATTTAGAGCATATTTGAAGTAAATTTGGAGTGAATTTGGAGATGTCAATTTAGGAACTCTTCTACTATAAATAGGAGCTCTTGGATGTCATTGAAAATACAAAAACCCTTAGAGAGAGAAATAAAGTTTTATTATTGTCTTTCTTTAGGTTAAGTTTTCTAATAGTAATGTAAGTTTACTAATAAGTAATCTAAATGTATTCTTTAGTTTATCTTCTATTTTTAGTCTTTTCTACTTTTATTTTGTCTTTTTAAATTTCATTTAGCTGAAGAGAAATGATAAACCTCTTAATGAAGGAAGAGAACGGTTATAAAAATACATAATGTTCAGGTGTGTTGTATTATTGTTTTAATTTTTGATTGAATCTCTTCTTATTTTACAGTAATTATTGATTTATGTATCACCAATGACACAACAAATACTTGTGCTCATTAAGCTTATTGTACAGTCTACTACACCAACTGATAATGTGAAATTTTAATTTATTGTAGATAAAAGTATGTATAAATACTTAATCCTATAAATAAGTGTTGGCGTCAAAACCTTATTGTTTAGTGGTGATTCTTGATTTATATATCCCCAATGACAAAATAAATACTTGCGTTCATTTAGTTTATTGTATGGTTCTACTACACCGACTCCTAATGTGAAACCTTAATTTATTGTAGATAAATATGTACATAAATACTTAAACCCATAAATAAATACTGACATTAAAACCTTTCTTGTTTAGTGACAATTCTTGATTTATGTATTATCAATGACACAACAAATATTTGTTCATTTAGCTTATTGTACGGTTCTACTACACCGACTGTTAATGTGAAATATTAATTTATTGTACACAAAAGAGTGTATAAATACTTAATCATAAAAATAAGTATTGGTGTTAACAGATAATTTGCAAACAGTAAAATAATATCATAATTATCTTAATGCATAGGCTATTTGATAGCATCTTCCCTTGAAACATTCATTATATATGAATTTCAATAGTATCATTTAAAAAAAATAAAAATAATAAATAGTCGTTCCTCTATCCAAAACTCAAAAACAGATTCATAATACTTAATACTTTTATTAATTTAATTTTTTAATTATATCATATTTTTTTTATATTCTAAATCACATATCCCATCTTTTAAAAAATATAATTTTAAAAACTTCAAATAACTTTTCTATAAATCAATTTTAAATATGATGGAAAACCTGAACGCGCCTAAACACCCTGTTTGCTCTTGTGGGTCGGGACAGATAACCATGCATATGGCCAACAGAGGCTAAATATGGCTTAGGCGCCCTTTTTAACTAAATCATTTCATTCATTTAAACCAAATGACAGGACATCACCAATTACTTTTAATAACTTGACAAGACATTTCTCAAACCAAAACCAAATACATTTTTACAAATTCCAAGGACAAAAAACACCACCTCCAAATACTATCCCAATGAAAACAAATTAAATCATCTATTCCTAAACCAACACATCAAAACAAAAATTCGATTCCACACAATTCCCAACTCTTCCCACTAAATACTAATTTCAAAAAATTTCCACAGAACTGATCCAAACAAAGCCTTACATTTTAAGGTTTCAAGTAATTTCACTGGACGTAGATATTATGATTTGATGGTTTTGGTAGGATTTGACACACGTAATTATGTTGGGTTATATGTTTTTTTATAATATTTTATGTTTGTTTGAGAATGGCAAATAAATTTTTCTTGGAAAAAATTTTAATGAAAAAAATATTATAGTTCTAATTTGTAATTATGTACAAAAAAATTTAAGTGTTCATTAGTTTAACCAAATCAACTCACAAAGATTAGCTTAAAAATTGAATGATAAAATTCCAACATGAAAATTTATAAATAAATGAAAAAATGAGTCTCCCTCAATCTACTCAAATTTAAAGAGTAAAAATTATTGTATGTGTTTAGAAAAAAGCTTTATACGCTTAATAGTTTAGAAAAGAAATTGTAAGATTTAAAATTAGTTTAATGTAAAATCAGAGTGTACAAATTATTGTGGCACTAAATTGCATTTAATGAGAAACATATTTCAGAGTACATAATTTACAAAATAATTTGAAAGTTATTAAGGTGCAACAGACAAAATAAATTGAAAGTTATTAAGGTGCAACAGACAGTCTAAGCTTTTAAAGTTAGTTCAATAAATTTAAAGTTTAAGTACTTTTGTATTACTAATTTACGTTAGTGAGAAATGTTTTTTAGCAAAAATAGTTTTAGAAGAATGTTGAAAGTTTTCAGATTTTTTATTTGTTTTTACACATAAATGAGTATATTGGTAATCTATATAATAAAACTAAAACATTGGAACCATCTATCTAAGTGCCATATATACAGACATGTAGGTAGTCTAATTAATCTTAATTTTGTCCACCAAATAATTAATAAATTTTATTCTTAATATTTCAATAATTGTAGTTAATTTAATGGATAAAATAGTTGCAACCCAAATTCTTCGTACAAATAAGAGAACTTTTCTCTGTATGTAATTTTTTTCTATTGTCTTAATACTCATTTTATTAGTTGTATTGGCAGAATTAATTGAGCTTAGGATTTTTTATTTATGTTTATAATTTAATTTAACAAATAAATAAAATAATATTCAAATAGTAAATAATCAAATTAATAGGAATCATACTCATAGGGTATGTTTACTTTATTTAATAGGAATCATAATCATAGGATATGTTTATTTTATTTGATTAGATTGAATATACTAATATATCCAATCTAATTCAATTTAATGTGAGGGTGAGATGTGGTTTGAGAGTTATTAAACAAGGGGAGATGATGAAGGAAAATACTACCTATAGAACACATCGGCGGTATTCTCCTAGGAGATGAAGATGCCCTCTAGCAGATTGTAAGGTTAGAGCTCCGTTGTAATTTCATCCATTTTCTTGATGTTGATGGGACTGTGGCTTTT